>CM065717.1:102072386-102077386 GCA_033310375.1 Conus canariensis | reverse complement strand
GGGTTCGCGTCTGGCGACGTCCTGGAGAACGCTACGTTGACGCTGCCGTCAGGGAGCATGACCGCTATGGAGGTGGGTCCGTGATGGTGTGGGGTGGGTTCAGCCTACGTCACAGGACCCCCCTACACCGTGTTGAAGGCCGCCTGACCGGTGCCACCTACCGCGACACCATCATCCGCCCCCTTGTGATGCCCGCCCTGAGGGCAGTTGGCCAGGGCGCCCAGTTCCAGGACGACAACGCGCCGTGCCACCGCGCCGCCATCGTGAATCAGTTCCTACAAGGGCAGCAGGTGACAAGAATGGACTGGCCTGCCAGGTCACCAGATTTGAACCCCATAGAGCATCTGTGGGACGTGCTGGGGAGGCGAGTGCGGGCCCACAACCCTCCAGCAGACACCGTGGACCAGCTGTTTCAGTTGCTGGAGCAGGAGTGGCAGGCGATCCCCCAGGACACTCTCCGCCGCCTGGTGCACTCCATGAGACGTCGATGTGACGCTTGTTTGAACGCGAACGGTGGTCATACCCGTTATTAACATCATGACATCTACCATAGACTCTTGTTACTTTTCATTTTGGGGGTATGCCTCTTTAATCAAGTGTAAAACAAAGATAATTTTTTGTCACGGTGTTTGAATAAATTTGAATGGATTGAGGAATAATAAAAATAAAATATTCAATCATTAAATTATGTTCAGCTTTGTTTTCTTTCGAATGACAGCAGTTTTCCTAAGTGGTACTTCAATTGTTTTGAGTAGTGTATACTGTCCCTCAACATGTCAGTATGTATTGTCCATCAATGTGACAATGTGAACTTTCCAGCAACGTACCAATATACACTGTCCCTCAACATGTCAGTATGTATTGTCCATCAATGTGACAATGTATACTGTCCATCAGCGTACCAATATATACTGTCCCCAACATATCAGTATGTATTGTCCATCAATGTGACAGTGTGAACTGTCCATCAATATGTTAATGTCTACTGTCCATCAACGTGGCAATATATACTGCCCTGTCACCGATCGGCGGTACTAAATCAGTACGTCCATGTGTTTAAGAGTAGTGGTGGTTCAAGATAGAGAGCGTGCGAGCATGCATGCATGTTGCGTGTGTGTGGTGGTGTGTGTGTGTGTGTGTGTGTGTGTGTGTGTGTGTGGTGTGCACGCGCGCGCGCGGGGTAAGACTGGGGTTTAGTTAGTTGGGGTTAGGCTAAGTTCCTCGGGGCTAGGTAGTAAGGTTAGGCTAGGTAGGGGGGCAGGTGAAGTAGGACATACAGTATTTTTGCCTTCCAGTCTTCATTTATTGAGGGAGTGGTAGGAGGAAGTTGGTTTCGTTCCCGATTGTTACCCTTTTATTACTTTGGTTCTATACCAGAGAAGGCGGGGCAGGATATCGGCTGTTGTTGTGTTGTCAAGTCTGTGAGTTGTTGTGGTAAATTGTCGTGTTGTTGCACGAGCAACAACTAGTCCGTTGGTCAGGCGTGTCAGCTCTGCGGAGGGATACACTGCTCTGACCAATCGTTGTTTTGTGTGGTGAGTAAAGTTCGCTTGATTCCGACCAGGGCGGAATGCGTTGGGGTAGCTTCACTTCGGTCCCTGGTGTTCGTCGGAGTGGACGTACTCCTTGTAGGTGCGGCGGCAGCGCCGTTAGTTTTGAAGAGTGACTTCGAGTCATAAGTTAGTGCCAGGTCCTCGTCGGGTTTGGGTGCCCTTGGCCTGTGCGGAGTCGGTGTCGTCCTTGTTGGCAGCCACTGTCAGCCAGTTGCAGAACTGGTGTGGTTGATCGTCTGTATGTCCAGGTTGGTGATCTGTTAGGTTCGTTGTGTTGTAGTTCGTCGTGTTGTCTTGTATTATGGCGAGTTGTACTGTAGTTGTCTCATGTTGGGATTAGTTGTATGGTGTTCGTTGCGTATACTGGTTGTCTGGTATGATGTTGTCTTGGTTCCGTGATTGAAATTTGTTGTCAGCCGGTTTGTGTTGTTACCTCTTTTCGGTATATTCTGTAAGTAGTGTACATAGTGGTTCCTGAGTTCGATTGTCATGTGACAGTTTGGCTAGACAATGTGGGTTCGATATAATAACCGTTGATGGGCGGTGATGTAGATATTGTTTGTGGTTGGTCTGTAAATTTCCGTGGGTTCAATGAGAAGGTAATACGAGGTTGCTTTTTGTTGAGGATCATAATATGAATAAAATTGGAGCTAGGGGGTTTGTAGGAACGTCTGCATACAGCCTCATGAAACAGCTCTCAGTTGCAGGGAAGGAAAAAACCAGAGCCCTGAAAGCAATGGCAGAAGCGGCAGAGAGGTGTTCAAGCTGGATCTGGTCAAGGAGGAACAAAAGTGAACTTCATAAGGCTTAATTTCCCTACAAATATCAGGTGTCCCTGTGGCTCAGTGGTTAAAGCGCGAGTCATTAAGTGGAAAATGAGCATGTCCAGAGGGTCATGGGTTCGAATCCCAGCCATGGCTCGTCCCAAGATGGAAAAAAAAAGGGGGGCAGCAGAGAGACATCCGGAGTCATGAACCGGGTGTGGCCCAACCCCCCTAGAGTGTCAGGAGATAAGGGCCGAAACACTTGCTTGAAGGGGGCTTCTCTTCTGAGGACTCTCTGCTGCCACGCTCTCCACGAGTTTCTTTCTACTGAGTCAGGTGCGGATGTGTCTGCGTGAATCATAAATGGATTGTGCTCAATTTCAGTCGTAAATAGTAATAGTTCGTTGAAATTGATTTTCGATTTCGGAGTTGACCTGCACAGCATTGGAATCGGTTAACTGTGCAGTAGGGCCAAGGCTGATTTGTGGTCGAGTGGTTTATACTGGAGTACGGTCGTGACTATTCAACTTATATTGGTGTTTTTTCACTTTCGTTACGAGTCATGGTTCTCGACGCAGGTGTCGTGCGCGTGCAGACTGTATCTGTGGCGTACGCATTTGGTACAGGACAGTGAGTCCATATGGTTAGAAGTTTTTTTTTTTAAAGCAAATGAGTCGTCACACATGCAGGGATGTATGTGTTTGTGACAGAATAGGGTTGGAGAAAGATGTCTTAGGTTGTGGGGAGACAGTCCCATTATGAATTTTAGTAGTCGGAAAGAAGGGAAAGGTAAAGTTTAAGACGGGTAGCTTAGCAGTCGATAGGATAAAAACGGATGATGTGCAGCAGGTAATATTGTATGAAGTGTGGTTGTGTTGGCATAACAAGGATTAACCACTGGGTTATCTGACAAGAGATGACATGAGAGTGAGGTGCTGGATGGAAATTGTGGCAAACAAATCATGATGTTTTGGATATATGATTATAATTGACGGTGCAAAGAGGGGTAAGAATGTGAAGGATTGTGGCTGCGAGCCGATTCTCTTGTGTGAACATGCTGGAACTGTAAACCGATGAAATTGATAAGTTTTTTCTCTGAGAGATGTGTATTACTACTGGTTATTGTGTGGAGACGTTTCCTTGTGAAATTGCCCATTTCCTAGATTATTTAGTATGTCCTAAGGGGACCCGTGAAGTCCGCGTTGGGATCGCTTAGTTTTCTTTTCTTTTCCGAGATTTGGGTGTGATTCATAATTTCATATGTAATAGCGTGGATTGGCTCAGAGAGAATATTGTTTTACTGCTGTTGTAAGGGTTGGCAGGAAATGGGTCTGATAACCCCAAAGTGAGTAATGGGTTGGGGGATGTGTTCGAAATTCAAGGGGTCACTCTCATGCCCGAGTGGGAAGTAGGCAAGGGAGATGGAGAGTTAAAGCTTTACCACGTAGCCTGCGTGCCTTGATGACTCGGGTAGTAGCAACATTACAGTAGGGGCCTACAGTTGTGTCAGCAGGTATCCTGTTCCGTCCTGAGGCTGGGGCCAGATCACCGCAGTCTACTGCCGCGTGCCGGCAGGTGAGCGGCGCTTTCTAGTGCCTGTTGTTTTTCCGGGAGAGGGAGACCACCCAGGCCGTCTGCCTTCTGTGGGGCAGCTCTCCTCCGGCTACCGGTGCTCTTCCGGGAGTTCTCCGGCACTGGTTCCTCGTCCCGGTTTAGGCGTCCTGTGAGAGGGCGCTGCACCAGGCCTTTTTCCACCCTTGGTGTCCGGCGGGGCCTTCAGAGGAGGAGGCGTCCTACGAGCCCCGGACCCGTCGAGAGGGCGTCTGGTGTGTGTACGTTGGGTGTCGTGCCCATCGCAGGGGAGGAGTCAGACTGCGGGAAGCCACGGTCAGCGCCGGGGTGCAGAGTCTTCGGGGAGGGTGCCGGCCCGCGGAGGAGCCACGGTCAGCGCCGGAGTGCAGAGTCTTCCGGGGAGATGTCAGCCTGTGAGGGGCCACGTACAGCGCCGAGGACTGGAGCTTTCCGGGCCGGGATGGGTTGTCCCATGTTTGTGGTAGAAGGGGTGTAGCGTTAGGCAGTAGGGTTAGGGGTGTTAGCTACTGCCTCCTTTTAGGACGTAGTGGCCGGCACAGTGTAGGGTACTTGTCGTTGCCTCCTTTAGGGATGCAGCGACCAGTTTGGTAGTGGTCCCGGGTTAAAAGAGAAGGGTGAGTCCTGGGGAGAGGTGTGGGTGGTAGCAGTAGTTAAGAGATTAGAGTCCCTTTGGTAAATCCTTGTCCCTAGTAGTTAGTCACCACGTGTGCGGGCTATCGCTGTGTCCCCAGGTCACAGTGATATACCGCAACTGGTGTTTTAGGTTAGGTTAGGTCTTCCAGGTCGTTATCGTAGAGTAGGGTAAGTCAGCGGGAATTAGGATACTTGTGTGCAGTTGTGGATGTGCGTGAGTGGTGGCGCCATGGAGTGTGTGTGAAATAAAGAAGCGTGCGTGATTGTAAAACAGTGTTAGTGTGCTGTGTTGTCTGACCTAGTGTGTGATAGGCGTGGGTAAGGGTGGTAGGGCCGTCCGGCTTAGCGACCGTGACATGCCCCCTAAATGTCAGTATGTATTGTCCATCAATGTGACAATGTGAACTGTCCATCAATATGTTAATGTCTACTGTCCATCAACGTGCCAATATATACA
>CM065717.1:102034886-102067386 GCA_033310375.1 Conus canariensis | reverse complement strand
TCACTGACTGCCATGTCAACTATTTCCCCCACTGTTCCCTACCATTACTGACTGCCATTCTAACTATTTCCCCCTGTTCCCTATCATCACTGACTGCCATGTCTACTATTTCCCCACTGTTCCCTACCATCACTGACTGCCATGTCTAACTTTTCCCCCACTGTTCCCTACCATACTGACTGCCATGTTAACTATTTCCCCAGTGTTCCCTATCATCACTGACTGCCATTCTATTTCCCCACTGTTCCCTACCATCACTGACTGCCATTGTAACTATTTCCCCTACTGTTCCCTACCATCACTGACTGCCATGTATATTTCCCCATGTGTTCCCTACCATCACTGACTGCTGTCTATTCCCCACTGTTCCCTACCATCACTGACTGCTGTCTAACTATTTCCCCACTGTTCCCTACCACACTGACTGCCTGTCTAACTATTTCCCCACTGTTCCCTACCATCACTGACTGCCATGTACTATTTCCCATGTTCCCTACCATCACTGACTGCCTGGTCTAACTATTTCCCACTGTTCCCTACCATCACTGACTGCCATGTCTAACATTTCCCCACTGTTCCCTACCATCACTGACTGCCATGTCTAACTATTTCCCCATGTTCCCTACCATCACTGACTGCCGTCTATTTCCCCATGTCCCTACCATCACTGACTGCCTGTCTAACTATTTCCCACTGTTCCCTACCATCACTGACTGCCTGTCTAACATTTCCCCCACTGTTCCCTACCATCATGACTGCCATGTCTAAATTTCCCCACTGTTCCCTACCATCACTGACTGCCATGTCTAACTATTCCCCTGTTCCCTACCATCACTGACTGCCATGTCTAACTATTTCCCCACTGTTCCTACCATCACTGACTGCATGTCTAACTATTTCCCCACTGTTCCCTACCATCATGACTGCCATGTCTAACATTCCCCACGTTCCCTACCATCACTGACTGCCATGTCTATATTTCCCCACTGTTCCCTACCATCACTGACTGCCTGTCTAACTATTTCCCCCACGTTCCCTACCATCACTGACGCCATGTCTACTATTTCCCCACTGTTTCCTACCATCACTGACTGCCATGTCTATATTTCCCCACTGTTCCCTACCATCACTGACTGCCATGTCTAACTATTTCCCCACTGTTCCCTACCATCACTGACTGCCATGTTACTATTTTCCCACTGTTCCTACCATCACTGACTGCCTGTCTAACTATTTCCCCACTGTTCCCTACCATCACTGACTGCATGTCTAACTATTTCCCCACTGTTCCCTACATCACTGACTGCCATGTTACTATTTCCCCACTGTTCCCTACCATCACTGACTGCCATGTCTAACATTTCCCCATGTTCCCTACCATCACTGACTGCCATGTTAATATTTCCCCCATGTTCCCTACCATCACTGACTGCAAGTCTAACTATTCCCCACTGTTCCCTACCATCACTGACTGCCTGTCTAACTATTTCCCCACTGTTCCCTACCACACTGACTGCCATGTCTAACATTTCCCCATGTTCCTACCATCACTGACTGCCTGTCTACTATTTCCCCCAGTGTTCCTACCATCACTGACTGCCATGTCTAACATTTCCCACTGTTCCTACCATCACTGACTGCATGTCTAACTATTTCCCCCACTGTTCCCTACCATCACTGACTGCCATGTCTAACATTTCCCCCATGTTCCCTACCATCACTGACTGCCATGTCTATTTCCCCCGTTCCTACCATCACTGACTGCCTTCTAAATTTCCCCACTGTTCCCTACCATCACTGACTGCCATGTCTAACTATTTCCCCAGTTCCTACCATCACTGACTGCCATGTCTAACTATTTCCCTCACTGTTCCCTACCATCACTGACTGCCATGTCTAACTATTCCCCATGTTCCCTACCATCACTGACTGCAATGTCTAACTATTTCCCCACTGTTCCCTACCATCACTGACTGCAATGTCTAACATTTCCCCCACTGTTCCCTACCATCATGACTGCCTGTCTAACCATTTCCCACTGTTCCCTACCATCACTGACTGCCATGTCTAACTATTTCCCACCTGTTCCCTACCATCACTGACTGCCATGTCTAACTATTTCCCCCACGTTCCCTACCATCACTGACTGCCATGTCTAACTATTTCCCCACTGTTTCCCTACCATCACTGACTGCATGTCTAACTATTTCCCCTACGTTCCCTACCATCACTGACAGCATGTCTAACTATTTCCCCACTGTTCCCTACCATCATTGACTGCCTGTCTAACTATTTCCCCACTGTTCCCTACCATCACTGACTGCCATGTCTAACTATTTTCCCCACTGTTCCCTACCATCACTGACTGCCATGTCTAACTATTTCCCACTGTTCCCTACCATCACTGACTGCCATGTCTAACTATTTCCCCAACTGTTCCCTACCATCACTGACTGCCATGTCTAACTATTTCCCCACGTTTCCTACCATCACTGACATGCCATGTCTAACTATTTCCCCCACTGTTCCCTACCATCACTGACTGCACGTCTAACTATTTCCCCACTGTTCCCTACCATCACTGACTGCCATGTCTAACTATTTCCCCCACTGTTCCCTACCATCACTGACTGCCATGTCTAACATTTCCCCACTGTTCCCTACCATCACTGACTTCCGTGTCTAACTATTTCCCCCAGTGTTCCTACCATCACTGACTGCCATGTCTAACCATTTCCCCCACTGTTTCCTACCATCACTGACTGCCATGTCTAACTATTTCCCCCACTGTTCCCTACCATCACTGACTGCCTGTCTAACTAATTTCCCCCACTGTTCCCTACCATCACTGACTGCCATGTCTATTTCCCCCACTGTTCCCTACCATCACTGACTGCCATATCTAACTATTTCCCCACTGTTCCCTACCATCACTGACTGCCATGTCTAACTATTTCCCCCAGTGTTCCCTACCATCACTGACTGCATGTCTAACTATTTCCCCCACTGTTCCCTACCATCACTGACTGCCATGTCTAACTATTTCCCCCACTGTTCCCTACCATCACTGACTGCCATGTCTATTTCCCCCACTGTTCCCTACCATCACTGACTGCCATGTCTAACCACTTTCCCTCAGTCACTGACTCACTTTAGTGGCCATTTTGTTGTAGAAAGTCATTTTCATCATCAGGACCCTCTCCTGAAACAGAACGTACACAGCATTGATAACACCACATCACATGTGTCATGCACACCATGTAAAATATGTACACGGGACACCACGTGTATGGAACACACCCATGTGACACGGTGTACACAGCACACGGCTACACCACACTCTGTGTATTATCCACACCATGTAAACGCAGTGTACACAGCATTGACCTACACCACGCCGCGTGCATCACATACACCATGTAGTGCAGAATACACAGCTTTGGTTTCCATCTGATAACAATGGTTACAAAGTTAAAAGAGTGCTGTACACAGCCGTTTACACAGCTTTGCAGTGTCGTGAAACACCTTTTTCGGACGTGACTTTCATTTATTCTGGACTGGAGTTGTCTCGAGGCTAGATCGCCCTTTACACAGTTCACATAAGGGTTTGAGATTATCCCAAGACTGACTCATCCTTTACATTGTTGACATAATGCTTTGTGTTGTTTTAGGGCCGGATCATCCTTTATATTGTTGATATGATGCTTTGTGTTGTTTTATGATTGGTTCATCCTTCACATTGTTGACATAATGCTTTGTGTTGTTTTATGATTGGATCATCCTTCACACTGTTGACATCATGCTTTGTGTTGTTTCAGGACTGGATCATCCTTTACATTGTTGACATGCTTTGTGTTATATCAGGGATGAATCATCCGTTACATTGTTGACATAATGCTTTGTGTTGTTTCAGGATTGGATCATCCTTCACATATATGACATAATGCTTTGTGCTGTTTCAGGATTGGATCATCCTTCACATATATGACATAATGCTTTGCGTTGTTTCAGGATTGGATCATCCTTCACATATATGACATAATGCTTTGTGCTGTTTCAGGAATGGACCATCCTTCACACTGTTGACATCATGCTTTGTGTAATTTCAGGATTGGATCATCCGTCACACTGTTGACATCATGCTTTGTGTAATTTCAGGATTGGATCATCCTTCGCACTGTTGACATAATGCTTTGTGTTGTTTCAGGATTGGATCATCCGTCACACTGTTGACATCATGCTTTGTGTTGTTTCAAGACTGGATCATCCTTCACACTGTTGACATAATGCTTTGTGTTGTTTCAGGACTGGATCGTCCTTCACACTGTTGACATAATGCTTTGTGTTGTTTCAGGACTGGATCATCCTTCACACTGTTGACATCATGCTTTGTGTTGTTTCAGGATTGGATCATCCTTCACATTGTTGACATAATGCTTTGTGTTGTTTCAGGATTGGATCATCCTTCACATTGTTGACATCATGCTTTGTGTTGTTTCAAGGCTGGGCCATCCTTCACATTGGTGACATGATGGTTTGACGTTTTTTCAGGGCTTGATTATCCCTCACACAGTTGCTTGAGTGACAACGTACCATCTATCGTCAGGTTTGAGTTACAACGTACCATCTACCGTCAGGTTTGAGTTACAACGTATAATCTATCGTCAGGTTTGAGTTACAACGTACCATCTATCGTCAGGTTTGAGTTACAACGTACCATCTATCGTCAGGTTTGAGTTATAACGTACCATCTATCGTCAGGTTTGAGTTACAACGTACCATCTATCGTCAGGTTTGAGTTACAACGTACCATCTAACGTCAGGTTTGTCCACCTGTGAAAACAGTGGACTCATTTGTTTCTGTTTATCCCCCAGTCAAGCATGACCCACGGCTGTTACGTAAGGGACGGTCATCCATGTTCACGTTTTCATTAAAAGAAAAAAAAAAACATCGGGTGGTCCGGAACGGTAGGCATGTCTGCAGTCGGAGTCACACACACGCACGTACGCACGCACGTATGCACGCGCGCGCGCGCGCGCGCGGCGCGCCACACCACACACACACACACACACACACACACAACGTTTTCCTTATTCCTGTTTGAACAAAAACATCCAGGTCAAACAGTTGTGCATTTGAGGTTCCCAGTACACCTCTGTCCTATCAGAACGGGCCAGCAGTCTATATTATGTAATGTCCTGCTGGATCTTTGCAACTGTAATTAATTGTGTCTATATGTAATGTCCTGCTGGGTCTTTGCAACTGTAATTAATTGTGTCTATATGTAATGTCCTGCTGGGTCTTTGCAACTGTAATTAATTGTGTCTATATGTAATGTCCTGCTGGGTTGACTGTAATTAATTGTGTCATATGTAATCTCTGGTCTTTAACTTAATTGTGTCTATATGTAATGTCCTGCTGGGTCTTTGCAACTGTAATTAATCGTGTCTATATGTAATGTCCTGCTGGGTCTTTGCAACTGTAATCAATCGTGTTCATTTTCGGCGAACATAAACGACTTCAGTACAAACTAAAACATGACTAAGCTCCATGTTACAATTCCTGTTTCCACAGATACAATAGAACGACATAAAATAGTTTTCATTCAAATCAAAGACTGTCTACCCGCGTAAAATATGACTGTTACGTCTGGACACACAGTCTACACAGCTTAAACATGACACTGTTAGTACGCAGTGTCTATAGCCTGAAACATGACACGGTTACGTGTGGGAGCATTGGACACACTATCTTAGGCCTAAATCATGACTTGGCTATATATGGAAAGAATTGTACACACTTTCTTAAACATGCTTAAAAACGACATAATTCTGATATAATTCTGCGTACTATCTACAAGTCTAAAACATGGTAACGTCTGGTATTGTACACACTTTACAGTTCTTTACACATCATCTGTATGCCTAAAGCATAATGCGGTAACGTCTGGCATTGTACACATTTTGCAGTTCTTTACACATCATCTGCATGCTTAAGGTCTGGTATTGTACACACTTTCTATACCCCTACCCATGACACAGTGACGTCATGACGTCTGACTGTAAAGACAATCAAGCGGCTGTAAGTAAACGACTGACCACTACACTTTGTCTGTGTCCACTGTGCCAGTCAGTCTGGACATCAGCATGACCGATCGGCTTTGTGGTGATTGACCACTGTGTGTGGACCGGTCTAGAAACCCTCTAGAGGCGCTGGAACTAACGACATTAACGACCGACAACGATGATGACAGCCATGACGAGAACGACGTCGATGATGATGATGATGATGATGATGACGATGACGACGACGACGATGATGACGACGACGATGATGATCATGACGTCAATGATGATGATGATGTTGATGATGATGAGGAGGAGGACGAAGAGGAGAAAGAGGAAGAAAGGGAAGAAGGAGGAAGAGGATGTTGTTGATGATGATGAGGAGGTGGAGGAGGATGTTGATGATGATGATGATGAAGAGGAAGAGGAGGAGGAGGAATGTTGATGATGATTAGGAGGAGGAGGAAGAGCAGGAGGACCAGGAAGCTGTTGATGATACTGAGGAGGAGGAGGAGGAGGAGGGGAGGAGGAGGAGGAGGAGGAGGTTGAAGAAGAGGAGGAGAGGGTGTTGAGGAGGAGGAGGAGGATGTTGAGGAGGAGGAAGATGACGACAAGGAAGAGGAGGAGAGGATGTTGATGATGAGGAGAGGAGGAGGAGGAGAAGGAGGAGGAGAAGGAGGATGTTGATGATGATGATGATGGTGACCAGGATGATGATAAGAGGAGGATGATGTTGATGATGATAGTAATGGACTAACCTTCACCAACGCTCTGAACAGCGTTCGACCACGAAATCCTCTCCAGTATTTCTGCATCATTGTGGCTCGTTTGGCAAGATACCTGTGCAACAACCCATACTGTGACATTGATTGTCTGTACAATAACCCATACTGCGACACTGATTATGTCTGTACAACATTCCATACTGTACTGTGACATTGATTATGTCTGTACAACACCCCATACTGTACTGTGACATTGATTATGACTGTACAACACCCCATACTGTGTCATTCATTATGTCAGTACAACACTCCATACTGTGACATTGATTATGCCTGTACACCACCCCATACTGTGACATTGATTATGTCTGTACAACATCCCATACTGCACTTTGACATTGATTATGTCTGTACAACACCCCATACCATGACATTGATTATGTCTGTACAACATCCCATACTGTACTGTGACATTGATTATGTATGTAACAACACCCCGTACTGTGACACTGATTATGTCCGTACAACATCCCATATTGTACTGTGACATTGGTTATGTCTTTACAACACCCCATACAGTGTCTGTACAACACCCCATACTGTGACATTGATTATATCTGTACAACACCCCATACTGTGACATTGATTATGTCTGTACAACACCCCATACTGTGACATTGATTATGTGTGTACAACACCCCATACGGTGACATTGTTATACCGTGACATTGATTATGTCTGTACAACACCCCATACTATGACATTGATTATGTCTGTACAACAATGCATACTGTGACATTGATTATGTCTGTACAACACCCCATACGGTGACATTGCTATACCGTGACATTGATCATGTCTGTACAAGAACCCATACTGTGACACTGTTATACTGTGACATTGATTATATCTTTACAACAACCCATACTGTGACATTGATTATGTGGGTACAACACCTTATACTGTGACATTGATTATGTCTGTACAGCACCCCATACTGTGACATTAATTATGTCTGTACAACACCCCATACTGTGACATTGATTATGTCTGTTCAACACCCCATACTGTGAAACTGATCATGTCTGTACAACATCCCATACTGTACTGTGACATTGATTATGTCTGTGAAACACCCTATACTGTGACATTGATTATGTCTGTACAACACCCCATGCTGTGACATTGTTATACTGTGACATTGATTATGTCTGTACACCACCCCATACTGTGACACTGATTATGTCGTACAACACCTTATACTGTGACATTGAATATGTCTATACAGCACCCCATACTGTGACATTAATTATGTCTGTACAACACTCCATACTGTGACATTGATTATGTCTGTTCAACACCCCATACTGTGACACTGATTATGTCTGTACAACATCCCATACTGTACTGTGACATTAATTTATGTCTGTGAAACACCCCATACTGTGACATTTATTATATCTGTACAACACCCCATGCTGTGACATTGTTATACTGTGACATTGATTATGTCTGTACAAAACCCCATACTGTGACATTGATTATGTCTGTACAACAATGCATACTGTGACATCCTTATACTGTGGCATTGATTATGTCTGCAGCACACCCCATACTGTGACATTGTATATACTGTGACATTGATTATGTCTGAACGACACCCCATACTGTGCATTGAATTATGTCTGTACAACACCCTATTCTGGTGACAACCCTCATACTGTGACATTGATTATGTCTGAATAACACCCATACTGTGACATTGATTATGTCTGTACAAAACCCGTACTGTGACATTGTTATACTGTAACATTGATTATGCCTATACAATACCCCATACTGTGACATTGTTTATGTCTGTACAACACCCCATACTGTGACATTGTTATACTGTGTGATATTGATTATGTCTGTACAATACCCCATACTTGGACATTGTTATACTGTGACATTGATTATTGTACGTACAGCTACCATACTGTGACACTGTTATACTGTGATATTGATTATGTATGTACAACACCCCATACTGTGACATTTTTATACTGTGACACTGAATATGTCTGTACAAGACTACAACACCCCATACTTGACACTGTTTTACTGTGACATTCGTTATTTTGTACAACTACCATACTGTGACATTGTTTATACTGTGACTTTGTGTCTGTCTGTACAAAACCCATACTGTGGCATTTTTTTTCTGTCTGTACAACAACCCATACTGTGCATTTTTCTGTCTGTACAACAACCCATACTGTGACATTGTATCTGTCTGTACAACAACCCGTACTGTAGCATTTTTTCTGTCTGTACAACAACCCATACTGTGACATTGTGTCTGTCTGTACAATAACCCATACTGTGAATTGTTTATATCTGTATAAAACCCATACTGTAACCTTGTTTCTGTCTGTACAACCCATACTCCGACTTTGTTTTTGTCTGTACATCAACCTATACTGTGACATTGTGTCTCTCTGTACAACAACCCATACTGTGACATTGTTTATATTTGTTATAATAACCCATACTGTGACGTTGATTCTGTCTGTACAACAACCCATTCTGTGACGTTGTGTCTGTCTGTACAACGACCCATACTATGACGTTGTTTCTGTCCGTACAACACACCATAATGTGACATTGTTTCTGTCTGTGCAACCCATACTAACACATTGTTTATATCTATACAACAACCCATGCTCTGACATACATTGTTTATATCTATACAACAACCCATGCTGTGACATTGTTTATATCTGTACAACAACCCTGTGACATTCTTTCTGTCTTTATTGTGATATTGTTTCTGTCTGTATACACACTGTTTCTGTTTGTACAACTACCCAAACGTTGACATTCTTTCTGTCTGTACACACATTTTTTGTTTGTACAACAACCTATAGTGTGACACTGATTATGTTTGTACAACACCCCATAGTGTGACATTGTTATACTGTGACATTGATTATGCCTATACAACACCCCATACTGTAACATTGTTTCTGTACAACAACCCATACTGTGACACTGTGTCTGTCTGTACAACAATCCATACTGCGACGTTGTGTCTGTATGTACAACGACCCATGCTATGATACTGTGTCTGTCTGTACAACAACCGAATACTGTGACATTGTTTCTCTCTGTACAACAATCCATACTGTGACGTTGTGTCTGTATGCACAACGACCCATACTATGACATTGTTTCTGTCTATACAACAACCCATACTGTGACATTGTTTCTGTCTGTACAACAACCAATACTATGACCTTGTTTCTGTCTGTTCAACGACCCATATTATGACATTGTTTCTGTCTGTACATCTACCCATACTGTGACTTTGTTTCTGTCTGTACAACAACCAATACTATGACCTTGTTTCTGTCTGTATATCTACCCACATCGCCAAATTGTTTCTGTCTGTATATCTACCCATTCTGTGACGTTGTTTCTGTTGTACAACAACCCATACTGTGACTTTGTTTCTGTCTGTACAACCCATACTTTGACATTGCTTCTGTCTGTATCATCCATACTGTGACGTTGTTTCTGTCTGTACAACAACCCATACTGTGACTTTGTTTCTGTCTGTACAACAACCTATACTGTGACATTGCTTCTGTCTGTACAACAACCCATACTGTGACTTTGTTTCTGTCTGTACGACCCATACTTTGACATTGTTTCTGTCTGTATAACACATACTGTGACATTGTTTCTGTCTATACAACACCCTATACTTAGACATTGTTTCTGTCTGTATAATCCATACTTAGACATTGTTTCTGTCTGTATAATCCATACTGTGACATTGCTTCTGTCTGTACAACACCCCATTCTGTGACCTTGTTTCTGTCTGTATAATACATACTGTGACATTGTTTCTGTCTGTACATCACCCTATGCTGTGACATTGTTTCTGTCTGTATAATCCATACTGTGACGTTGTTTCTGTCTGTACAACACCCCATTCTGTGACCTTGTTTCTGTCTGTATAACACATACTGTGACATTGTTTCTGTCTGTACATCACCCTATGCTGTGACATTGCTTCTGTCTGTATAATCCATACTGTGACATTGTTTCTGTCTGTACAACACCCCATTCTGTGACCTTGTTTCTGTCTGTATAACACATACTGTGACATTGTTTCTGTCTATACAATACCCTATACTGTGACATTGTTTCTGTCCGTATAATCCATACTGTGACATTGTTTCTGTCTGTACAACACCCCATTCTGTGACCTTGTTTCTGTCTGCAGAACACATACTGTGACATTGTTTCTGTCTATACAACACCCTATACTGTGACATTGTTTCTGTCTGTTAGGTCTTCAATTTAACGTCTATACACATTATGTGATATTAGACGAACCTAATCTATAAGAATAACATTAACAGCAACAGCAAAAAAATGGATAACTAACTATAAAACATCGAAGAATAACCGGTCATAACAAGGACGTTACTAAAACACCAGTTCCCATTTTACAAAACAGAAAAAATAGGACTTTGATGCAATGAAACAGCAATTTTACACATTAGTGATAAATCGGTTACAACTGTATCCAGAGAACAATTAGGTAGAGGTAGTAGATGAGGTTTTAACTGTTTGCAGTGGAAAAGTATGTGGGAATTTGTTATCATTTCACCACAAAGGCATGTTATATTTTTGCAAAACTTTGTCTTAAAAGCGTTTAGTTTGATCTTATATATTAGCGAAATTATGATCCAAGAAAACGGCAAACTACACTGATAAAAAGAATGAAGTGTGTCAAAGTTTAATAGCTGGTTTATGCGAGTATCAAGAGAACATCCCGAATTTTTTTTTTTTTTTTCCTAAAATGTTTCCAGCATGCATTTTCTAGAAGACTGTATCCCTCATGGATAGACAATGGGATACTGATAACCTCCGACCCGCTAGTATTTTTCGCTCCCCGTTTTGCTGCTCTGTCTACTCTTTCATTAAACTGAATCCCACAATGAGAAGGAACCCAACAGAAACTAATTCTTGTACCCCTAATAATCAAGAAATGTATTAGGTGATGAATATCTGTAATCAGATCTTGTCTTACTATAGGGTTTGTTTTACTTAGGGCGAATAAAACTGATTTTGAATCAACGCAAAAGAGGACTTGGAATATTGGATTTGAAAAGTCAAGTAGAAAATACAAAGCTATTAGAATGGCAGTTAGTTCTGCTGTAAAAATTGATCTGTTTTTTCCAAGATAATAAGATTTTTTAATTTTCAATGAAGGAATTGTAAATGCTGCACCTGCTTCTTTGGTATCCAAAAGAGACCCATCTGTATAAATTTTAAGATGAAAGGGATACGAATTTTCAATATACTCTTTTACTATTTGGCCTATCAGGTTTTCATTGTCACTTTTTTCATCGACGTATGGCTAATATCAAATGATGCTCTTTGAAGTTCCCATGGCGGGCTGGGAGATGCGGGAAGTTTAGGTCGATTTATATCGCTGAGGTTAACTTTTGACTCACTGAACAGATCTGAAGTGAAAGTTCCAATAGTTGTGAGTGAAGAAATTGATTTTGCCCTTTTTGGGAAGCTAATGTCAGATCTCAAACTGACTTCATTCTCAACGTTGCTGTCACGTGTTGAAATTCGTAAGACATATTTTGCGACAGCTAGCCGTCGATGTTCATCTAATGGTAATACTCCTACTTCGCTATATGTTCCCAAAGATGATGCATGATACGGCACACCAAGAGCCAGTTTGAAAGCTTTGCAATCCAAACTTTGCATCTTATTAAGTAAACTTTTCGGGGCACTGAAAAAGACTTCATGCCCGTAAGAGAGTCTAGAACGTATCAGTGACAATGCCAGCTGTTTCAGTACATTAGCATCTTGGCCCCAGTTTTGTTTCTGTATAACTTTTAAAAAGTTAAAGCTTTTTCGAGCCTTTGTTAATAAATATTGTATATGATAATTCCACGACAATTTTGAAGTAATGTATACTCCGAGAAATTTCACTATTTGTCTGTATTCTATAGTCTCGCCATTTATTTGAAAAGTGGGTAATTCAGGTGGATCTAGCCCACTATTAAAAAGTAGATTTGTTTTTTTCCGGTGATAGCATTAATCCATTCTCCTTCATGTAGTTACTTAGTTTATCGAGTTCCAGTTGATATAATTTTTTAAAAATAATTAAGCTGTCTTTTGGGTGTTTTCCTTTTCATAGTAACTTCCATCCGCATAACTATGTCATCTGCATATTGTACTAGTACAACATTATTCGATACAGACTGTGGCAAATCACAAAGCAAAATATTAAATAAATAAGGGGCAATAACTGACCCCTGTGGGATTCCCATTTTAGGAAATCGTAGGGTGGAATACTTGTTGCCAACATTTGTCTGCATGCTTCTTTCAGATAAAAAGTTCTTAATATAACCATATATACTTCCAGATAGACCAATACTTTTTAGTTTGTATAGTAATCTATCATGCCACACGTGATCGTAGGCTTTCTTTATATCAAAGAATGTGGCCAGTATATTTTTCCTACGAGCACACTGATGTTTAATCTGCGTAGTCAGTTTAACTAAATGGTCAACTGTACTTCTCCCCTTCCTAAAACCAGCTTGGTTAGTGGGAATAACTTTTCTTTTATCACAGTAATGAATTAATCTGTTTAGAACTATCTTTTCTAGCAGCTTCCCTGTGTGTGATGTTAGAGCGATAGGTCTATAATTGTTTATATCTTTTTTTGACTTTCCTTGTTTAGATACTAGAACTACGATTGAGTGCTTCCATATTTGGGGAATACAGCCCTCATCCCAGCATTTCTGTAATAATTCGTGCAGTAGTATTATCCAGTTATCTGGCAGATGTTTTAATAGAATGATGGATCTTGCATCTGCTCCAACAGCTGTTTTCTTTGCGCTTGAAGAAAATAGAGTATCTTTTAGTTCACTTAAAGTAATTGGAGCATTGATATAATTTGCGTTATCTGCTACAGGATCTTTGTACATATCTTTTTGGGCCTCATTTACCCTAAACGTTCTGATTTCATGTGGAAGTTTACTAGGAAGCATTGTATCCGAAAAAGAGTCAGCGAACGACTCAGCCTTTTGTAAGTTTGTAGGAAGATCATTGCCTTCAATCCTGATTGGATATAATGGTAGATGTACCCCATTTTTCATATCATTAAATTTTTTTCATATCTTTTGTATATCTGTATGGCTGTAAACCTCATCTGTGCAAAATGTAGCCCAGTACTGCCGTTTCACTTGTGCTATGGTTTTATTACTGAGTGAATTTGCTTTCCTAAGTGGAGTGTGATTTTTTGGTTTTTTATCCTGTAAGTAGACTTTGAATAAACGTTTCTTTTCATTTACAACTTTCTCACAGGCTTCGTTCCACCAGATGTTTCCCAAATGTTTGTTAGACTTCAAATTAGAATACTTGGGTATGGAACAGTCAGCGGCTTGCAACACTGTCCGTCAATTTTGAGCAAAAAATATTGATATCATCATCTCTTATGTCATTAGTATTTTGTGATTTCAAAATATTTTGAAATAAGTTCCAGTCAGCACAGTTATAATTATATTTTGCTATGACATTTTTATCTGTACTATCCTGGGCTAGTTTATCATTTAGCGTAATAATAATGGGTAGATGGTCACTTCCTAAGCTATCTGTAAGCGTGTTCCAGTCACTATTTGGTACGAGAATGGGAGAAATAAGAGACAGATCAATAGCAGAAGCTCTTTGATTGGGTAAATCAGAGATCCTCGTAACTCTCCCATCATATAGTAGATAGAGGGAGGCATCAACTATATTTTCAACAAATCTGTTACTAGTCACATTTATGTTATCATTTTCCCAAAAAGGTGAGTGAGCGTTAAAGTCACCCGCGATTATCCATTTCTCTTTTGAATCATGTAATGGACGTAACCATTCGGTATTTTCCTCATTTGGGCCTTTAGGTAAGTATACACTAACAACATTTATCATTAATGTTTCACTGATTTTAACTTTGGCTGCACAGGGGTACAGATTCGATGTATTCACTGGTGCTGGCGACGGGCATATGGTGTAACTCATCTTATCATGAATATAAATAGCTGTTTGAACTTTTCCTTCTTGATCCATCTTTTCACAGACTGGAGGATAGTAAAAGTTCGACAGTCTGGGCAATTTAGTTCGAGTGACATTTAACGACTGTAAAATGAGAATCTGATATCTGAAAGAAGCAAGATGTTGAATAAGGTAAGACAGGTTTGTATGTAAAGACCTGCAATTCCATTGCATAATACTTATAGCTTTTGTTTCTCCCATAGCTATTAACAGTTCTTAGGAAAACTTGGGGGAAAGACAATAACAATACAAAACGTACCGATGAAGTATACTAAAAAATATCAATACGTGACAGAGATACTGAAAAGAGATAGAGAAAGAGAGAGAGAGAGAGGTAGATAAGAAAGAGGGGGGGGGGGGGGGGTTCTAAAAATAATACCGATGCACAAAGAATAAACGCAGCGGATAACTAGTTGCAAAGTCAACAGAACGGTCCCTTGCTGTCCGCAGTTAAAGCAATGTTTATACAGATTGGTCCAGTTTTTAAAACCAGTCTCTTAGTACATCAAAGGGATTCTGCCACGGGTTCCTTTCACCAAAGTAGCGTGAAAAGCTGGGGTTTGGGTAGAAGCGTCTGGGCAGCTGATGACGTGGGCGCCTTGAAGTTTTCTTCGGCTGCTCCCAGAACAGCTGTCTCAGGTGTCGCCCCAGGTTTCCCGCAAGGACACTGGCCCCTCTTGCTGTTGGATGAATCCCGTCTTTCTTCAGCCCTCTGGTATGCATGTTGCCATGTGTTATATCTCTTGTCGTTTCAGATTAGATATAACACATTACAGCTCGTGTAACGAAAACAGTTTAATATTAAAATAACAGTACAACGTGGAAGGTGGTCAGCCCGTTTGTTGACATGCAGTCAAGTAGAGTGACGTAAAAAGTCACATGATTAAAGGGAGAGCATGCAGCTCTACCTTCGATACAACATTCCTCCCCACCTTTGAACAGAAACTTCAACATTCAAAATGCTTTGAGAATAATCAACTGAGCAAATACATGCATCATGCATGAAATTAAAGTTAAATAGATATTGAGTTGAGTATTCTCAATTATCTTATTTTCCACTTGTTTTGTCCTTTCAACACTACTCAAATTAATATGTGTAAAGTCTTTCACTCGGTAAGTCTTTGAAGCTTCTTTGGAATTTAGCAGCAGTGAAACAATAATAAATAAGTATAACATGAACAATTTAACTTTTTTTTTGTTGCTAAATCCAATGTATGTATGAATACATGCATTTAGTGTGAGCATGCATTCATGCACTGTGCGTTCATCATTTGACTGTCACTTCAGTATGTAGTCTTGAAGGTATGTAGGTATCTTCTTTGTGCGACTGGGCCTTTGGTTTGCAGCTGATGTTGATGGTTGAGCATCGATTGGTTTATTAGGTTTAGAGTGTTCATTTCTTGGTGGTGTGGCGACAGGGCTTCGCGTCAATCTCCTGGGAGTTGATGTCTGGGGTCTGCGAGGTGTTGAGACCGGTGTGTGAGGTTGTATTGGAGCGGTTTCAGGTATTTGAGGAGTGCTGGGTTGCGATCTGGCACGCGGAGTCGTCAGTGTCTGGTTTTCTTTTCCTTCTTCTTCCTCCTCATCTGAGAAAGATTGTTGAATCACCTTGAAGTGGGAAGAATTTCGGGTGATTTCTTTCTGTCCTTGCTTTGCGGTGATCATGGAACCTTTCTTCTGGACAATGACGTACGGTTTGGGGTTGTATGGATGAGTGAATTTGTTCAACCTTGGTTGCTTCACTAATACCTGATCACCGATGTTGAGATTGGAAGGACGGGTGTGACGTTTTGCATCAACGTACGATTTCATCTTGAACTTCGAGGTATTGTCATTTTTAGCAATCTTGGCATGTATTTCACTTGGGGTAGGAAATTGGGTTTGAGCTAATTCTGGCAGTCCAATGCTCATTTTTCGACCTGTTAAAGCTTCAAACGGGGACACTTTCGTGGATGAGTGTGGGGTGCCTCGGTAAAACCGAAGAAACGTAGGTAGTTGAGATTTCCACGAGATGTTTTCAGCGATCGATGATTTGATGCTCTTGTTCAATGTCGACATGAATTTCTCTGCTTCTCCGTTTGTTTCTGGCCACAATGGAGTAATTTTCCTGTGTTTGATGCTGAAATTTTGCATGAAATTTCTGAATTCTGCGCCGTTGAATGGAGAGCCATTATCAGTTTTGACCATTTTGGGAATGCCTTGTCTCGAGAAGATATTTTCAAGCTTGGGAATGACGCATTTTGCAGAGGTCGATGATACAATTTCCACCTCTGGAAACCGGCTGTACTCATCAATAACTACAAGTAGGTATTCACCTGAGGGAAACGGTCCAGTAAGATCTACAGCCAGTGAACTCCATGGTTCATCGGGTAGAGGAGTTGGTTGCAACGGTTCACGATGGGTAGCTCCTGGATAAGATGATAAACAAGGTACGCATGCTTTTACAGCATCTTCTACCATCTTGTCAATGTTTGGGAACCAAACCTTTTCTCGGATCAATTGTTTGGTCTTCACGATGCCTTGATGAGTTTGATGTGCGATTCTGATGACTTTCTTCTGAAGGCTTTCTGGGATAATAAGTCGATATCCACGCAAGATTAAGCCATCCTGGACAGAAAATTCATCCTGAAATCTTGCAAACTGGGAAATTCCAGATTCTTTCCAGTTGCCAGTGTCTACTGCCTTGATCACTTTTTGAAGTGTCTGATCCTTTTGAGTTGCATCACGGACTTCTTCGACTGTCATAGTTTTTGGAACTGCGTTTGTTATGACATAGTTCACGTAGGCTTCGCCTTTGTTGTTTCGTACGGGTACTGTGCATGGGTGACGGCTGATGAAGTCAGCAGGATTGTGCTCATTTCGTCCTGGTCTGTACTGCAATGTCATGTTGTATGGCATCAGTCGTAGACGCCATCGTTCTATTCTGGCTGTTGTCGGTTTTCTGTTTGGAATAATTCCAAGTAAAGGTTTGTGATCTGTGATGACTGTGAAGTTGGCACCAAAAAGATACAGATGAAAATGCTCTACACCGTAGACTACAGCGAGCATTTCTCTGTCAGTCTGAGAATATCTTTGTTCTACATCTGTCAGAGCACGGCTGGCTTAACAGATCACCTTTCCTTCTTGAGTCAGTATAGCCCCAAGACCGACTGGGCTTGCGTCAACGAGAAGTTCAGTTGGCTTGCTCTGGTCAAAATATGACATGACATGGGCACTGGTGAGGGCTCGTTTGAGTTGATCAAATGCTTACTGTTCTGATTTTTCCCATTTCCACACAGCATCTTTCTTCGTCAGGTTTCTTAGAGGTTCGGTGATAGTTGCGTAGTTTGGGATATAGCGCGAAACGTACTGAGTCATCCCAAGAAACGATCTGACCTCACTGACATTCGCTGGTGGTTTGCTCTTGATGATCGTTGCGATTTTCTCTGGGTCTGCTGATACGCCTTTTTCACCAAACACATGACCATAGAATATCAGTTCCTTGACAGAGATGAGGCATTTTTCCTTGCTCAGTTTTGCACCACTGTCTTGCAGCTTTTGGAGTGTTTTTCGCAGACTCTCATCATGTTCTTTTTGGTTCTTTCCGTGGACGATAATGTCGTCGCTGAGGTTTTTAGCATGGGGGATGTCAGCTAGCAGTTCTGAAATTGCATTCTGAAAAATCTCTGCGGCAGCGTTGACTCCAAAAAGTAGCCGTTTGTATCTCCGAAGACCCTTGTGTGTAGAGAACGTTGTTATGTATCTACTTTCAGGAGCCAGTTCAAGTTGATGATATGCGCTTGAGAGATCGAGTTTGCTGAAAACTGTTGATCCGTTCAGATCTGCGATGAGATCGTCGATTGTTGGCATTGGATGTTTTTCTCGCTTGATTGCCTTGTTTGCTTCTCGCATATCTATACATACTCTGACGCCACCAGATTTCTTCGGAACAATCACTGTAGGGCTCACCCAGGGTGTTGGTCCTTCTACTTTCTCGATGATGTCAGCCTGCTCGAGGCGTTCGAGTTCTTGTTTCACATCCTTTCGAACATGAAAAGGAATGCGTCGGTGCGTTTGCTTGACGGGCTGAACTTCAGTGTCAATATGTAGTTTGATTTGTGTATTCTTGATTTTCCCCGTCTGTCCATCAAACAAAATTGGAAACTCATCAAGCATGTTTATTGTCTGAGATTTTGACAAAAATGCAAACTGGATGATGTTCAGTGCCTGAGCTGTCTCAGCACTCAAAAGGTTGCTGTTTTGGTCTGGTGTGTCTACTACATAGAATTTTGCATGAGCTCGCCTGTCCTTGTACGTGATTGTAGTTGAAAGAAAACCCTTGACAGGAAGAGGTTGTTTCGATCCGTATGCATAAATTGTAGGACATGGTCTCCTCAGCGCAGGTGTTGATTTTATCTTGTCGTAAGATTTCAAGCTGATGATATTGACAGTAGCACCAGTGTCAATGATGAATCGGGTTGATACATCATAAATGTATGCATCGACTGTTGGCGTTCTGATTTTCTTGACCTTGTTGTCTATGACGAAAGCAGATTCAGATTCATCGTTAGACGACTCAGGTTCTCTGTGTGTTTCTCTTTCGGTTTCTTTTTCATAGTCGTTGTTGATATGCCTTATTCTCTGGGATGACCTGCATACTTTGGCAAAATGTCCAACTTTGTTACATTTTCTGCATTCTTTGCTTTTGCTGGGCATGGGCCTCTATGAGGGAAGTTTCCACCACAATTGCGGCACCTAGTCTTATTTTCTGTGTCATGGTTATAGTTTTGTGATGGACGATTTCTTTGATTTGAACTACGACCACGAAATGACTGATTGCCTTGAGTTCTGTCACTGGAATGAACGGAGTTTGACTGTTTCTTCTTGCCAGCAATTTGAAGAGCACTGAATGAACTCGTAGTTGTTGACATTTTCTCCATCTCTGCAGCCCTAATATCTGATAGTTCAATGGCTCGAGCTTCATCCAGTAGTTTGGCTAGGGTCATGTCGTCTCTGAGTGCAGCTCTTCTCAGCTTTGCAGATTTACAGCCTTGCATAATTTGTGTCAGCAATTCTCTTTCTTTGTTGACGCCAAAGTCACAGGAAGAGGCCAGTGTGCGCAGTCTTGTGTAGAATGTGTCAATGGACTCCCCTTCATTCTGTACTGCTTGTCGGAAACGAAATGTTTCATAGGCTACATTCTTTTTGGGCGTGAAATAGTTTTGTAGTGACGTTTTGGCTACGTCGTATGCATCGTCTGCTCCTTTTTCTCCATCAGTAAGACTATCAAAGATATCGTATGCCTCATCGCCTGGGTAATGCAACAAGAGAGCCTTCTTTCGTTTATTATCCGTTATGTCCAGTCCACACAACATGTTTTCAAACTTCGCTATCCATTTAGACCACCTCATCCCAACGGATTGTTCGTCTACATGTACAGAAAACGCCGGAAAACTTGGTAATGAAGCCATGATGGTCAAAACGAAAATTTGACTCACGGACGTTTACTAGTACGATCGACAAATCAAAGTTAATAAAAAGTTCTACTTAGCTGTCCTTGATCCCATCCTCGTCGCCATTTTGTTATATCTCTTGTCGTTTCAGATTAGATATAACACATTACAGCTCGTGTAACGAAAACAGTTTAATATTAAAATAACAGTACAACGTGGAAGGTGGTCAGCCCGTTTGTTGACATGCAGTCAAGTAGAGTGACGTAAAAAGTCACATGATTAAAGGGAGAGCATGCAGCTCTACCTTCGATACAACACCATGGTTGACGAAAGAGATTCTTTCCATCCCAAACAGTTCAGTGGAGACCAAAGCATTGAATAGTTCACGTTTGGTTTCCATCTCAGTATCTCGTAGAGGCGCGATTTTGCTGACAACAATTTTCGTTTTAGGATGTCTGGAAGATATGACTCTGATGGAATCGGCGAAGATTTTGCTGCAGATTTTGGGGTAAGACTTTTTAATATCATTGACTCCACAGTGGATGACAATGGCGTCTGGCGATTTCTTTGAAGAAAAAACAGAGGACTCTTGCTTCACTAGATCATTCGACGTCAGAGCCTTGAACAAGGAAAGTGCATCGAAACCATACGAGTATCCTAGTCTATCCGTGTCCACTCCATTCAGCACTGAATCGTGTAGAAAAGTGACCATCGGCATGTCTTGTTCTTCGTTCTCGTGCTCATGACTTTTGCGTATTTTCAAACTGACGTCATTTTTTTCAGAAACTGTACGCGTGTTCTTTTCTTTTGATTTTTTTTTGACATTTCATTGCTAATGGTAGATTTTGATTTACTCAGTGCCGGAGTTGTCTTAGCTGAACTGACTGAAGATCTCTGCGTCCTACATGCTTCTGCGTAGGACTTAACGGCGACGGAATTTGTCTGCGGGCAGCTTACGTTGTTACCCGTCAAGTCCTTCGCGACCAGATCTTTGGTTGCCAGTTCTTCAGTCAGTTTCTTGACACTGTTTTCGAGACACAAAACTCGATCACATAAATTTTCAGTAACTAATTTTAGATTTTGAATGATACTTGCTGTGTCTTCCGTTTCTGTTTTGGTGTTTTCACAGCAGCCGTTGGTGTAAGCTCCAGCCTGATGTTTTTCTTGATGGTCTCGGTCTAACATTTCTTTGCCAAGTGACGCACCTTCTTCTGTTTTTACTTCGATGTCTTTCATGTCTTTCGTTCTTGTGTATGTTGCCCGACCTCCGAGGCTTCTCGATCTTGTCATTCTTGTCATGTTGATGTTAGTATTGTTAAAACTTTGGACAGCATCTGTTCAGTTGCTGACAGTGTCCGCCATCTTAGAACGGAAGTTCTGTCTGTATAATTCATACTGTGACATTGTTTCTGTCTGTAAAACACCCCATTCTGTGACCTGTTTCTGTCTATAACACATACTGTGACATTGTTTCTGTCTATACAATACCCTATACTGTGACCTTGTTTCTGTCTGCATAACACATACTGTGACATTGTTTCTGTCTATACAACACCCTATACTGTGACATTGTTTCTGTCTGTATAATCCATACTTAGACATTGTTTCTGTCTGTACAACACCCCATTCTGTGACCTTGTTTCTGTCTATAACACATACTGTGACATTGTTTCTGTCTATACAACACCCTATACTGTGACATTGTTTCTGTCTGAATAATCCATACTGTGACATTGCTTCTGTCTGTACAACACCCCATTCTGTGACCTTGTTTCTGTCTATAACACATACTGTGACATTGTTTCTGTCTATACAATACCCTATACTGTGACATTGTTTCTGTCTGTATAATCCATACTGTGACATTGTTTCTGTCTGTACAACACCCCATTCTGTGACCTTGTTTCTGTCTGTATAACACATACTGTGACATTGTTTCTGTCTGTACATCACCCTATGCTGTGACATTGCTTCTGTCTGTACATCTACCCATACTGTGGCCTTCTTTCTGTCTGTATAACCCATGCTGTGACGTTGTTTCTGTCTGTACAACCCATACTGTGACATTGTGTCTGTCAGTACAACCCGTACTATGAGATTGTGTCTGTCTGTCTGTACAACAACCCATACTGTGACATTGTTTCAATCAATACAACCCATACTGTGACATTGTTTCTGTCTGTACAACCCATACTGTGACGTTGTTTCAATCTATACAACCCTTAATGTGACAATATTTACAAGTTTCTTTACAGCATCCTATACGGT
The DNA here is from genome assembly GCA_033310375.1 of Conus canariensis. Lineage (NCBI taxonomy): Eukaryota > Metazoa > Mollusca > Gastropoda > Neogastropoda > Conidae > Conus > Conus canariensis. The sequence goes on along the minus strand of CM065717.1, from coordinate 102,044,780 downwards.
AACATTTTTTTTTACACAGGTTAGTATCAATATTATCAGTTGGACAACGAATTACTTTACAAACACACACACACGCACGCACGCACCACACACGCACACAACACACACACCACACACACACACACACACACACACATATGAACATGAGTTGTGCTAGGTTCTCTCTCTCTCTCACACACGCACACGCACACACACGCAGCCAGAGAGAGAGAGAGAGAGAGAGAGAGATTGGACGTAGGATGTGAGGTCACTTCATGTAGCACCGGACTCTACAGGCCCGAATCCAGGACTGAACGGTCACTGCTGATCTGTACTCCTTCACTTTCTGCCTCTCTGCCTCACTGAAACAAAGAATTGAATGGTACAGTGCATCTGTACTCCTTCACTTTCTGCCTCTCTGCCTCACTGAAACAAAGAATGGAATGGTTACAGTGCATCTGTACTCCTTCACTTTCTGCCTCTCTGCCTCATTGAAACAAAGAATGGAATGGTACAGTGCATCTGTACTCCTTCACTTTCTGCCTCTCTGCCTCACTGAAACAAAGAATGGAATGGTCACAGTGCATCTGTACTCCTTCACTTTCTGCCTCTCTGCCTCACTGAAACAAAGAATTGAATGGTACAGTGCATCTGTACTCCTTCACTTTCTGCCTCTCTGCCTCACTAAAACAAAGAATTGAATGGTCACAGTGCATCTGTACTCCTTCACTTTCTGCCTCTCTGCCTCACTGAAACAAAGAATTGAATGGTACAGTGCATCTGTACTCCTTCACTTTCTGCCTCTCTGCCTCACTGAAACAAAGAATTGAATGGTCACAGTGCATCTGCACTCCTTCACTTTCTGCCTCCCTGCCTCACTGAAACAAAGAATTGAATGGTCACAGTGCATCTGTACTCCTTCACTTTCTGCCTCTCTGCCTCACTGAAAGAAAGAATTGAATGGTCACAGTGCATCTGTACTCCTTCACTTTCTGCCTCTCTGCCTCACTGAAACAAAGAATTGAATGGTCACAGTGCATCTGTACTCCTTCACTTTCTGCCTCTCTGCCTCACTGAAACAAAGAATTGAATGGTACAGTGCATCTGTACTCCTTCACTTTCTGCCTCACTGAAACAAAGAATTGAATGGTTACAGTGCATCTGTACTCCTTCACTTTCTGCCTCTCTGCCTCACTGAAACAAAGAATTGAATGGTACAGTGCATCTGTACTCCTTCACTTTCTGCCTCTCTGCCTTACTGAAACAAAGAATTGAATGGTACAGTGCATCTGTACTCCTTCACTTTCTGCCTCTCTGCCTCACTGAAACAAAGAATTGAATGGTTACAGTGCATCTGTACTCCTTCACTTTCTGCCTCTCTGCCTCACTGAAACAAAGAATTGAATGGTACAGTGCATCTGTACTCCTTCACTTTCTGCCTCTCTGCCTCACTGAAACAAGAATTGAATGGTCACAGTGCATCTGTACTCCTTCACTTTCTGCCTCTCTGCCTCACTGAAAGAAAGAATTGAATGGTCACAGTGCATCTGTACTCCTTCACTTTCTGCCTCTCTGCCTCACTGAAACAAAGAATTGAATGGTCACAGTGCATCTGTACTCCTTCACTTTCTGCCTCTCTGCCTCACTGAAAAAAGAATTGAATGGTCACAGTGCATCTGTACTCCTTCACTTTCTGCCTCTCTGCCTCACTGAAACAAAGAATTGAATGGTACAGTGCATCTGTACTCCTTCACTTTCTGCCTCTCTGCCTCACTGAAACAAAGAATTGAATGGTTACAGTGCATCTGTACTCCTTCACTTTCTGCCTCTCTGCCTCACTAAAACAAAGAATCGAATGGTCACAGTGCATCTGTACTCCTTCACTTTCTGCCTCTCTGCCTCACTGAAAGAAAGAATTGAATGGTCACAGTGCATCTGTACTCCTTCACTTTCTGCCTCTCTGCCTCACTGAAACAAAGAATTGAATGGTCACAGTGCATCTGTACTCCTTCATTTTCTGCCTCTCCGTCTCATTGAAACAAAGTACTGCGTGGTTACAGTACATCTGTACTCCTTCACTTTCTGCCTCTCCGTTTCACTGCAACAAAGGACTGGGTGCTTACGGTACATCTGTACTCCTTCACTTACTGCCTCTCTGCCTCACTGAAAGAAACGATTGGGTACTTACAGTGCATCTCTACTTCTGCTTCTGCCTCACTGAAAGGACTGGGTGGTAGCAGAACATTTGTACTCCTTTTCCTTCTGCCTCTCCACTTCACTGAAACAAAGGACTGGGTGCTTACAGTACATCTGTACCCCTTCTGCCTCTCCACCTCACTGAAAAAAGGACTGGGCACTTACAGTACATCTGTACGCCTTCTGCCTCTCCAGCTGACTGAAAAAAGGACTGGATGGTTACAGTACATTTGTACTCTTTCTGCCTCTCCACCTCACTGAAAAAAGGACTAGGCGCTTACAGTACATCTGTACGCCTTCTGCCTCTTCACCTCACTGAAACAAAGGACTGGATGGTTACGGTACATTTGTACTCCTTCTGCCTTTACACCTCACTGAAAAAAGGACTAGGCACTTACAGTACATCTGTGCTCCTTCTGCCTCTCCACCTCACTGAAACAAAGGACTGGATGGTTACGGTACATCTGTACTCCTTCTTCCTCTCCACCTCACTGAAACAAAGGACTGGGCGCTTACAGTACATCTGTACTCCTTCTGCCTCTCCACCTCACTGAAACAAAGGACTAGGCGCTTACAGTACATCTGTACTCCTTCTTCCTCTCCACCTCACTGAAACAAAGGACTGGGCGCTTACAGTACATCTGTACTCCTTCTGCCTCTCCACCTCACTGAAACAAAGGACTGGGCGCTTACAGTACATCTGTACTCCTTCTTATTCTCCACCTCACTGAAACAAAGGACTGGACGCTTACAGTACATCTGTACTCCTTCACTTTCTGCTTCCGCCTGTACTCCTACCTCTCCACCTCACAGAAACAAAAGGCTGTATAGTTAGTGTACATCTGTACTCCTTCTGCCTCTCCCTCTCACTGAAACAATGAAGAATCAATGAAGAAACGAGCAAATAAAAGTGAAAGAAACAAACGAAGAAGAAAGGAAAATGACAGAAACAATAATTAGTTTGATAGATGAAGAAACGAGGATAAAAAACAAGATTTAAACATGCAAAATGTAATCATCTCCATCCAAATCCATCTACATTCCTCTCTCCCTCTTACCATGCAAACAGACCAACAGCACACACCCTCCATGTCCATCACTCTCAAACCTTTCATCTGCATTCCTCTCTCCCTCTTACCATGCAAACAGACCAACAGCACACACCCTCCATGTCCATCACTCTCAAACCTTTCATCTGCAATGCCCTCTTTCCCTGCACCACGGAAGCACGCCTGTCGTACATACCCACCAGGTCCATTACCTCCATCATGTAAGACACATCCCCTCTAACCCTTCCATCGCCACCACCCTGTTATTAAGAAACAGATAACACATCTCATCCACCCCTTCAGATACACCAGTAATATATCATCTTTACCCTTTGAAACACACCAATAACACATCTGTATCCCCTTAAACACATACCATATCACCTCTGATTTTCAAACATACTAATACCCCCCCTCCCCCCTCCGTGTCCCTTCAGTTTAAACGCACCAATAACATGTCTGACGGCGAGTGAGCGGCGAAAGAAGGGGGCCCCTAAACTCTCCGTTCTCCGAAATGTGGAGAGTACCCATTCCACTTATATAGACTGTGCTACCATCCTCCTTATTTGGCGAAGACTGCATCAAACATATACAGAGGTAAGTCCGCAAATGTCTATAGACGGATAAATGCGACGAAAAGAAAGCATACCTACAAGACAAATTGTGATACAATGTCAGTGACAAATAACTGTGCTAATAAGATTAGACTATAGACTACATCACATACCAGGGCCGGATCAGTTGTATGAGGGAGGGGGAGGGAGTTCCAATAGGAGACGGGGGTCTTCCCCAGAAGGGGCGCAGGGTGCAACACGTTAAAAAAAAATGCTGTTTTTGCCTGCGAAGTCTTCAGTGGTGATCCAACGGTCTTCAAGACTCCGGGATAGGTGAACGTGAAGGTGAAGGTGAGGGAGATGGGAATGGTAGTAGAGGCATGGACAAAGATTTCAATCACCGGCATGGATGGGTTTCCGAGAAACTCCAGAATTAGCCGTAACCCTCCTCATCCGGCCCTGCACATAGAGCTGCAGATCACACCAACCCTTCCATAAACACTGATGTCTGGAACCGTGCACTGTTTGGTGGAATAAGTAAGGGGATGTTTACAGACAATGTACTCACTTTTTCCTGTCGTACGATTCAATAGCTATCTGCTCGATTTGGCGACTCAAGCCAACCATTGCCGCCATTTGCAGTGCGCAGACGGTTCTCCAAAGCCACTGGAGAGGACGTACTTTGGGAACTTTAGATCTGCTCATCTATTACGTCATCCACCTGATAATGACGTCAAATGTTTTAATCGTCAATTATCAAATTATTCATTGGATGTCAAACCCCAACACAAGACACACCAGGAAACAAAACTCAATATGGTCGTAACAGAAGGCTAGTAGAAAGAAACTCGTGGAGAGCGTGGCAGCAGAGAGTCCTCAGAAGAGAAGCCCCCTTCAAGCAAGTGTTTCGGCCCTTATCTCCTGACACTCTAGAGGGGTTGGGCCACACCCGGTTCATGACTCCAGATGTCTCTCTGCTGCCCCCTTTTTTTCCCCATCTTGGGACGAGCCATGGCTGGGATTCGAACCCATGACCTTCTGGACATGCTCATTTTCCACTTAATGACTCGCGCTTTAACCACTGAGCCACAGGGACACCTAATATTTGTAGGGAAATTTAAGCCTTATGAAGTTCACTTTTGTTCCTCCTTGACCAGATCCAGCTTGAACACCTCTCTGCCGCTTCTGCCATTGCTTTCAGGGCTCTGGTTTTTTCCTTCCCTGCAACTGAGAGCTGTTTCATGAGGCTGTATGCAGACGTTCCTACAAACCCCCTAGCTCCAATTTCTGCAGTGAGGACTTTGACCTGATAGCCTTCTCTCCTCAGGCTGTTTGCCAGATCAGCATACTTTTCAGTCTTGTAGATTTGAGCTGCCTCCATTCTGTTCTCATATGGCATATCAAATATGAAGGATTAAAAAAAGATCAAACAAAAATGTAAGCAGTAAAAGGAAAACGATTGTGCAGATCGAACTGCAGCAAGTTGAATAACTTTGATAATGTCAATATTGTCTTGTATGGTCCATATCATATGTTGCTGAAATTGCCATGGTTATTTCGCAATTACAGGTTGCAAAATTTTTGTAAAGATCGACAATTTTGTGTACCACTAGGGTATTTCACTTATGTAAATATGCATAATAATAATAATAATAATGATTTCTTATATAGCGCTTAATCAAACGAATTTCTCTAAGCGCTTTACAAAGTCATACTACATTCACCCTTCTCATATACAATAATACACCTTACACCCAACTACAAATACTATTACTACAATAACTAACAAATCCTAATCCTACCAATGTGACATTCACTTATTCTTCAAATATCACTACAAAAACTTAATCCTATAACGTTCAATCATACAACAAATACATATAATAGAGAACATACACATACGCTACATTTGAAAAGGCCCAGACGGCTATGAGTTAGGTTGTACACCCCCCCCCCCCCCCTCTCCCCACAGCATTGACTAATTATGAGAAAATAGATGGGTTTTAAGTTTAGACTTGAAAGAAGAGATAGAATCTGAATGTCTGAGACAGTCTGGCAGTCTGTTCCACGTCGCTGGAGCTTGAAAAGAGAAAGATCTTTCACCAGTAGTAGTCCTGAAGCGAGTCATTCGCAGAAGGCGGTCGTCAACACAGGAGCGTAGTTGTCGAGAGGGGGTGTAGATTTTAAGGAGATCTGAGAGATAAGAAGGTCCATTTTCAAAGAGAGCAGAGAAAGTGAGAGTTGAGATTTTGTACGAGATACGGTTTGAGACAGATAGCCAGTGAAGAGAGTGGAGGAGAGGCGAAATGTGAGCATGTTTTCTTGCTCTACAGACGACTCGGGCTGCATGATTTTGGATTCGCTGTAATCTTTCTATCAGGTATTTTGGAAGGCCGGCCAGAAGTGAGTTGCAGTAATCTATTCTAGATAAGACAAATGCACAAATGAGAGTTTTTGTAGCATCTGTAGAGAGAAGGTGACGTACAGAGCTGATTCTTCTTAGTTCTAAATAGGCAATCTTGCAAATATTTGAAACCTGTTTCTCAAAGGAGAGGGATTGGTCAAGTATGACCCCTAGACTGCGGACAGAGGTGGAGACAGAGACAGCAAGTCATTGATAGTGACAGTTGAAGGCAGAGAAGGATGGTTAGGCTGTTTTGTCACGAACATGAGTTCCGTCTTGTCGTCGTTTAGTTGTAGTTTGTTGGTTGTCATCCAGTCCTTCAGGTCTGCAATGCAGCCCCGCATCCGAGAAATCAGTGAGTCAGTTTCAGCAATGGGAGCCGACTGATGAAGCTGAGTATCGTCAGCAAAGCTCTCATGCGACATGGCGTGACCACTGATGACGTCAGACACAGGACTAGCATACAGCACAAAAAGGACTGGCCCAAGTACAGAACCCTGAGGCACACCGTACCTAAGAGGAGAACTGTCTGAGTATCTTCCCTGTACACACACTGTCTGAGTCCGTCCAGTCAAGTAAGAGATAATCCAGTCGAGAGCTGTGTCTTTGAATCCAAAGGCAGTTTGAAGCCGTGAGAACAAAATATTATGATCGATCGTGTCAAATGCTGCAGAGAGGTCTAACATCACTAATAAGGAAACGTTCCCATCGTCAAGCCCGCAGAGGAGGTCATTGACTATACGGAGGAGTGCTGTCTCACAACTATGGCCTTGTCTGTAAGCAGATTGATGAGGATTCAAAAGGTGATTCTTTTCGAGATGTTCTAGAATTTGTTCCAAAACGATCTTCTCCAATAATTTTGATAGAAATGACAAATTTGATACAGGCCGATAATTCTTTAAAACATTTTTATCTAATGAGGTTTCTTGATCAATGGACGTACCACTGCGGACCGGAAGATTTCAGATGCATAAATCAGATGTGGGTTTAAAAATACTTACATAGATGATAAGTTGAGTGTGGAGCTTTTTTTAAGTGTCTAATATCATCTGACGATGAACAGACATTAAATAATGAACTGAACTGAACTGAACTGCAAAAAGTTTTTTTTTTCTTTTTTTACATAAATTACAGGCCTAGATGTAAAATGACAATAATGCACACATTAGATTTGGTAACGAGGTACAATAATAGTACTTCGCTCAACCGTTTTACCAATACCTCGATGACAAACTTGAAAAGCATGCAGACTAGAATTCCAGATCTGACGCTAGGGAGATAAGCTAAACTGGACGACCGTATGACGTCACTTGAAGAATGTAACAATTTCCATTGATTTTCCTTTTGCGAGACTTTTTCTGTTTTCCTTTATTTTTTGTCTCCAGCGTTCGTGCGCAGCAAGGAGTATCATTCTCATTGATACTTGAACTGGCAATGTCTTTCAATCACTCTTTGATACTTGAACTGGCCATGTCTTTCAATCACTTCCAGACATGCCACTGGGTTATCAAGGCCATGGATACAAATCCCATGACGTTTATGTGTACATTGTCAGTTGCATGAATACAGACCTCATGAAATCGGTGTGAACTTGTCATGTCCATAAACAGAGACCTCATGAAGTCTAAGCGAACACTGTCATGTGTGTTGACTGACGCGACGGCGTCTGTCTGAACGTTGTCATGTCCATGGGTACAGACCTCATGAAGTCAATGTGAACGTTATCAGGTGCATGGTACAGACCTCATGAAGTCAATGTGAACGTTGTCATGTCCATGGATACAGACCTCACGAAGTCAATGTGAACGTTGTCATGTCCATGGACACACACCTCACAAAGTCAATGTGAACGTTGTCATGTTCATAGATACAGACCTCATGAAGTCAATGTGAACGTTGTCATGTCCATGGGTACAGACCTCATGAAGTCAATGTGAACGTTGTATTGTGCATGGGTACAGACCTCATGAAGTCAATGTGAACGTTGTCATGTCCAAGGATACAGACCTCATGAAGTCTTTGTGGACGTTGTCATGTCCATGGATACAGACCTCACGAAGTCAATGTGAACGTTCTCAGGTGCATGGGTACAGACCTACCTCATGAAGTCAATGCGAACGTTTTCAGGTGCATGGGTACAGACCTCATGAAGTCAATGTGAACGTTGTCAGGTGCATGGGTACAGACCTCACGAAGTCAATGTGAACGTTGTCAGGTGCATGGGTACAGACCTCATGAAGTCAATGTGAACGTTGTCAGGCGCATGGGTACAGACCTCATGAAGTCTTTGTGGACGTTGTCATGTCCATGGATACAGACCTCATGAAGTCAATGTGAACGTTGTCATGTCCATGGATACAGACCTCATGAAGTCAATGTGAACGTTGTCATGTCCATGGATACAGACCTCATGAAGTCTTTGTGAACGTTGTCATGTCCATAGATACAGACCTCATGAAGTCTGTCTGAATGTTGTCAGGTGCATGGGTACAGATCTCATGAACTCTTTGTGAACGTTATCAAGTCCATAGTTACAGACCTCATGAATTCAATGTGAACGTTGTCATGTCCATGGATACAGACCTCATGAAGTCAATGTGAACGTTGTCATGTCCACGGATACAGACCTCATGAAGTCAATGTGGACGTTGTCAGGTCCACAGATACAGACCTCAGGAAGTCTTTGTGGACGTTGTCAGGTCCACAGATACAGACCTCATGAAGTCAATGTGAACGTTGTCATGTCCATGGATACAGACCTCACGAAGTCAATGTGGATGTTGTCAGGTCCACAGATACAGACCTCATGAAGTCAATGTGAACGTTGTCATGTCCATGGTTACAGACCTCATGAAGTCAATGTGATCGTTGTCATGTCCATGGATACAGACCACATCAAGTCTTTGTGGACGTTGTCATGTCCATGGGTACAGACCTCATGAAGTCAATGTGAACGTTGTCATGTCCACAGATACAGACCTCATGAAGTCAATGTGAACGTTGTCATGTCCATGGATACATACCTCATGAAGTCAGTGTGGACGTTGTCATGTCCATGGATACAGACCCCATGAAGTCAATGTGAACGTTGTCATGTCCATGGATACAGACCTCACGAAGTCAATGTGAACGTTGTCATGTCCATGGATACATACCTCATGAAGTCGATGTGGACGTTGTCATGTCCATGGATACAGACCTCATGAAGTCAATGTGAACGTTGTCATGTCCACAGATACAGATCTCACGAAGTCAATGTGGACGTTGTCATGTCCATGGATACATACCTCATTAAGTCAATGTGGACTTGTCATGTCCATAGATTCAGACCTCATGAAGTCAATGTGGACGTTGTCATGTCCATAGATAGAGACCTCATGAAGTCTTTGTGGACATTGTCATGTCCATAGATACAGACCTCATGAAGTCAATGTGAACGTTGTCATGTCCATAGATTCAGACCTCACGAAGTCAATGTGGACGTTATGTCCATGGATACAGACCTCATGCAGTCTTTGTGGACATTGTCATGTCCATATATACAGACCTCATGAAGTCAATGTGAACGTTGTCATGTCCATGGATACAGACCTTATGAAGTCTGTGTGCACTTTTTCATGAAGTCTGTGTGAACGTTGTCATATCCATGGATACAGACCTCATGAAGTCTGTGTGAACGTTGTCATGTCCATGGATACAGACCTCATGAAGT
>CM065717.1:101992386-102029886 GCA_033310375.1 Conus canariensis | reverse complement strand
TCATACCACTGTACTGCTGGTCTCCTGTCCACGCTGACTGAATCAGTGTTCCACTGTGTTCATACCACTGTACTGTGTCTCCTGTCCACGCTGACTGAATCAGTGTCCCACTGTGTTCATACCACTGTACTGCCTGTGTCTCCTGTCCACGCTGACTGAATCAGTGTCCCACTGTGTTCATACCACTGTACTGTGCTCTGTCCACGTGACTGACAGGTCCATGTTCATACCATTACGTGTCCTGCACGTGATGATCAGTGTCCCACTGTGTTCATACCACTGTACTGCCTGTGTCTCCTGTCCACGCTGACTGAATCAGTGTCCCACTGTGTTCATACCACTGTACTGTGTCTCCTGTCCACTGACTGACTGCACGTGTCCCTGGTTGTTCTAATTCACTGTACCTGTGTGTCTCCTGTCCACGCTGACTGAATCAGTGTCCCACTGTGTTCATACCACTGTACTGCCTGTGTCTCCTGTCCACGCTGACTGAATCAGTGTCCCACTGTGTTCATACCACTGTACTGCCTGTGTCTCCTGTCCACGCTGACTGAATCGTGTCCACTGTGTTCATACCACTGTACTGCTGTGTCTCCTGTCCACGCTGACTGAATCATGTCCACTGTGTTCATACCACTTACTGTGTTCCTGCCAGCTGACTGAATCAGTGTCCCACTGTGTTCATACCACTGTACTGCCTGTGTCTCCTGTCCACGCTGACTGAATCAGTGTCCCACTGTGTTCAATTACTGCACTGTTACTGCGACTGCCATGTGTCATACCTGTACCCTGGCTGCACTGAATCAGTGTCCACTGTGTTCATACCACTGTACTGCCTGTGTCTCCTGTCCACGCTGACTGAATCAGTGTCCCACTGTGTTCATACACTGTACTGCCTGTGTCTCCTGTCCACGCTGACTGAATCAGTGTCCCACTGTGTTCATACCACTGTACTGCCTGTGTCTCCTGTCCACGCTGACTGAATCAGTGTCCCACTGTGTTCATACCACTGAACTGCCTGTGTCCTCCTGTCCTACTGCTGACTGAATCAGTGTCCCACTGTGTTCATATCACTGTACTGTGTCTCCTGTCCACGCTGACTGAATCAGTGTTCCACTGTGTTCATACACTGTACTGTGTCTCCTGTCCACGCTGACATGAATCAGTGTCCCACTGTGTTCATACCACTGTACTGTGTGTCTCCTGTCCACGCTGACTGAATCAGTGTCCCACTGTGTTCATACCACTGTACTGTGTCTCCTGTCCACGCTGACTGAATCAGTGTCCCACTGTGTTCATACCACTGTACTGTGTCTCCTGTCCATGCTGACTGAATCAGTGTCCCACTGTGTTCATACCACTGTACTGTGTCTCCTGTCCACGCTGACTGAATCAGTGTCCCACTGTGTTCATAGCACTGTACTGTGTCTCCTGTCCACGCTGACTGAATCAGTGTCCCACTGTGTTCATAGCACTGTACTGTGTCTCCTGTCCACGCTGACTGAATCAGTGTCCCACTGTGTTCATAGCACTGTACTGTGTCTCCTGTCCACGCTGACTGAATCAGTGTCCCACTGTGTTCATAGCACTGTACTGTGTCTCCTGTCCACGCTGACTGAATCAGTGTCCCACTGTGTTCATACCACTGTACTGCCTGTGTCTCCTGTCCACGCTGACTGAATCAGTGTCCCACTGTGTTCATACCACTGTACTGCCTGTGTCTCCTGTCCACGCTGACTGAATCAGTGTCCCACTGTGTTCATACCACTGTACTGTGTCTCCTGTCCACGCTGACTGAATCAGTGTCCCACTGTGTTCATACCACTGTACTGCCTGTGTCTCCTGTCCACGCTGACTGAATCAGTGTCCCACTGTGTTCATACCACTGTACTGCCTGTGTCTCCTGTCCACGCTGACTGAATCAGTGTCCCACTGTGTTCATACCACTGTACTGCCTGTGTCTCCTGTCCACGCTGACTGAATCAGTGTCCCACTGTGTTCATACCACTGTACTGCCTGTGTCTCCTGTCCACGCTGACTGAATCGTGACGAAAAACGAGAGAGACGTCGCTAGATCAGCCAGGCAGGCGTCATTAATTAAGGAAGCCCTTCGCTCCCCACCCCACCCCTCTCCCTTCCGTCCGCCTCCCTCCCCCTCCCCCACCTGTCATGATTCTAACGGTCAGCAGCTGCAGGTGACGGTGTAGCAGATGAAAAGGTCCTCAGTCTGTTTATAGCCCAAAAACTCCTGGTCCATTTCATGTTTCTCTCCTGTGTGTGACACCTTCTGTCCCACTGTACCTTCCCAAACACACACACACACAACACACACACACACACACACACACACACACACACACACACAACACACACACACACTGTGTTCCACTTCCTTTCACCACCCATTCAAGAATGATGTGGGTTCAATGCTTGTCATTTTCAAGAGTTCTGTGCGTTCCTTGCTGATGTCCATGTCATTTCCTACACCTTGATGTGTCCCACTCCATTTCCTAGCACTCTGTGGTCACATGATGTCCATGTCATTTCCTACACCTTGATGTGTCCCACTCCATTTCCTAGCACTCGTGGTCACGATGTCCATGTCATTCCTCACTTGATGTGTCCCCTCCATTCTAGCACTCTGTGGTCACATGATGTCCATCTTTCCTACACCTTGATGTGTCCCACTCCATTTCCTAGCACTCTGTGGTCACATGATGTCCATGTCATTTCTACACCTTGATGTGTCCCACTCCATTTCCTAGCACTCTGTGGTCACATGATGTCCATGTCATTTCCTACACCTTGATGTGTCCCACTCCATTTCCTAGCACTCTGTGGTCACATGATGTCCATGTCATTTCCTACACCTTGATGTGTCCCACTCCATTTCCTAGCACTCTGTGGTCACATGATGTCCATGTCATTTCCTACACCTTGATGTGTCCCACTCCATTTCCTAGCACTCTGTGGTCACATGATGTCCATGTCATTTCCTACACCTTGATGTGTCCCACTCCATTTCCTAGCACTCTGTGGTCACATGATGGTCATGTCATTTCCTACACCTTGATGTGTCCCACTCCATTTCCTAGCACTCTGTGGTCACATGATGTCCATGTCATTTCCTACACCTTGATGTGTCCCACTCCATTTCCTAGCACTCTGTGGTCACATGATGTCCATGTCATTTCCTACACCTTGATGTGTCCCACTCCATTTCCTAGCACTCTGTGGTCACATGATGGTCATGTCATTTCCTACACCTTGATGTGTCCCACTCCATTTCCTAGCACTCTGTGGTCACATGATGGTCATGTCATTTCCTACACCTTGATGTGTCCCATTCCATTTTCTAGCACTCTGTGGGTGCCATGATGTCCATGCCATTTCATAGAACTGTGTTCACATGATGTCCATGCCATTTAAGAGAACTCTGTGGTCACATGATGTCCATGTCATTTCATAGAACTCTGTGGTCACATGATGTCTATGCCATTTCATAGAACTCTGTGGTCACATGATGTCTGTGCCATTTCATAGAACTCTGTGGTCACATGATGTCTATTCATTTCATAGAACTCTGTGGTCACATGATGTCTATGCCATTTCATAGAACTCTGTGGTCACATGATGTCCATGTCATTTCATAGAACTCTGTAGGTGACAATTGCCCATTCCATTTCCTACAACTCTGTGGGTCACATGATGTCCATGCCATTTCCTACAACTCTGTGGGTTCCATGACGATGCCCATTCCATTTCCTACAACTCTGTGGGTCACATGATGTCCATGCCATTTCCTACAACTCTGTGGGTCACATGATGTCCATGCCATTTCATAGAACTCTGTGGGTCCCATGACGATGCCCATATCATTTCCTACAACTCTGTGGGTCACATGATGCCCATGCCATTTCCTACAACTCTGTGGGTTCCATGACGATGCCCATGTCATTTCATAGAACTCTGTGGGTTCCATAACGATGCCCATGCCGGTTTATTGACAGTCAGGCTTGTTGACATCTTGCCCACGCAGCCAGGGAAGGCTGGAGTGGAAGTAGTGTAGAGAACAGAGGTTGTTGTGGTGTAGGAGTGGAAGTAGTGTAGAGAACAGAGGTTGTTGTCATGTAGGAGTGGAAGTAGTGTAGAGAACAGAGGTTGTTGTCATGTAGGAGTGGAAGTAGTGTAGAGAACAGAGGTTGTTGTGGTGTAGGAGTGGAAGTAGTGTAGAGAACAGAGGTTGTTGTGGTGTAGGAGTGGAAGTAGTGTAGAGAACAGAGGTTGTTGTGGTGTAGGAGTGGAAGTAGTGTAGAGAACAGAGGTTGTTGTTATGTAGGAGTGGAAGTAGTGTAGAGAACAGAGGTTGTGTAGGAGTGGAAGTAGTGTAGAGAACAGAGGTTGTTGACGTGTAGGAGTTGAAGTAGTGTAGAGAACAGAGGCTGTTGTTATTGGGAAGACTGATGCTTTGTTAGTGTAGCACAATGTTTTTTAGTGCAGACTGAAGGGTTGCTGATGTAAAATGACTTGTTGCTGGCTTAGAGTAATGTGTGGTTAGTCTAGATTTGTGTTGCTCGTGTGGGCTTATGTATCTTTAGTGAAGAATGATATTGTTGTTAGTGTACTGTGTTGTTAGTGCTGAATGAGTTAAACTGGGACTGATGTGCTTTTAGTGTGCAATGATAACTTGATAGTGTAGACTGATGTGTTGGTGATTAGAACTGAAGTATAGTAAGGGTAGACTGATGTGTTGGTGATTAGAACTGAAGTATAATAAGGGTAGACTGGTGTTTTGTGAACATAGACTAGGGTAATGGTAGTGCAGACTGTTGGATTGTTAGTGTAGACGAATGTGTTGTCAGTGTAGACTGATGTTGATAGTGTAGGTCGAGATGTGGAATTGTAGGCTGGTCGGCTGTTATTGTAAACTGATATGTTTAAGTTAGTGCAGACGATATGTTGTCAGTGAAGTCTGATGTGTTGCTAGTGTAGACTGATGTGTTGTTGGTGTAGACTGATGTGTTGTTGGTGCAGACTGATGTGTTGTTGGTGCAGACTGATATTGGTGCAGACTGATGTGTTGTTGGTGTAGACTGATGTGTTGCTGGTGTAGACTGATGTGTTGTTAGTGCAGACTGATGTTGGTGTAGACTGTCGTAGTCGTTGGTGTAGACTGATGTGTTGTTGGTGTAGACTTATGTTGGTGTAGACTGTCGTAGTCGTTGGTGTAGACTGATGTGTTGTTGGTGTAGACTTATGTTGGTGTGGGCTGTCGTAGTCGTTGGTGTAGACTGATGTGTTGTTGGTGTAGACTTATGTTGGTGTAGACTGTCGTAGTCGTTGGTGTAGACTGATGTGTTGTTGGTGTAGACTTATGTTGGTGTAGTAGACTGATGTTGGTGTAGACTGATGTTGGTGTAGACTGATGTTGTAGACTGATGTGTTGTTGGTGTGGACTGATGCGTTGTTGGTGTGGACTGATGTGTTGTTGGTGTGGACTGATGCGTTGTTGGTGTAGACTGATGCGTTGTTGGTGTAGACTGATGTGTTGTTGGTGTGGACTAATGCGTTGTTGGTGTGGACTGATGCGTTGTTGGTGTGGACTAATGCGTTGTTGGTGTGGACTAATGCGTTGTTGGTGTGGACTGATGTGTTGTTGGTGTGGACTAATGCGTTGTTGGTGTGGACTGATGTGTTGTTGGTGTAGACTGATGTGTTGTTAGTATAGACTGATGTCAGTGTAGACTGATGGTGGCGGGGAATACAGAAGTAGGAAAGTAGGGTACAGTGGGTAAGTATGGTGTAACTAATAGGTGTAATGCACGCAGTTTCTCCATGTTTTGTCAATCATTCTGAGTAATCTGAACCCTCTCTATCTTTCTTTAATGAAAGAACGGGTGTTATGCGCGTCATTTCTATCTTTGTTGCATTAATCATCCGGTGTAGAGTGCATTATTTCTATCTTTGTTTTATCAATTGACAGGTGTAAAGTGCACCATTTCTATATTTGTTTTATTAATTAAGACGTGTACAATGCACCATTTCTATCTATGTTTTATCAGACAACGGGTATAATTCGCAACATTTCTTTGTATCTATCAAACAACACGCGTAACGTGCACCATTTCTATCTTTGTTTTATCATATAATGAGTTCAACGCGAACCATTTGTATTTTTGTTTTATCAAACAACAGGTGTAATGCGCACAGTTTCTTGCTTTTTTAACAGCGGTGTAAGGTGCATCGTTTCTAGCTCTGTTTTATCAAATTACATGTGTCTAAATTAGGGAGAGGTAGATACAGTAGAATAAGACAGATGCGGTGTGAAAAGGTAGATAAATTAGGGAAAGGTAGATAAAGTAGAAAAAGACAGATGCGTTGTGAAAAGGTAGATAAATTAGGGAGAGGTAGATAAAGTAGAAAAAGTCAGATACGGTGTGAAAAGGTAGATAAATTAAGGAGAGGTAGATAAAGTAGAAAAAGGCAGGTACGGTGTGGAAAGGTAGATAAATTAGGGAGAGGTAGATAAAGTAGAAAAAGGCAGGTACGGTGTGGAAAGGTAGATAAATTAGGGAGAGGTAGATAAAGTAGAAAAAAGGCAGGTACGGTGTGGAAAGGTAGATAAATTAGGGAGAGGTAGATAAAGTAGAAAAAGGCAGGTACGGTGTGGAAAGGTAGATAAATTAGGGAGAGGTAGATAAAGTAGAAAAAGGCAGGTACGGTGTGGAAAGGTAGATAAATTAGGGAGAGGTAGATAAAGTAGAAAAAGGCAGGTACGGTGTGGAAAGGTAGATAAATTAGGGAGAGGTAGATAAAGTAGAAAAAGACAGATACGGTGTGGAAAGGTAGATAAATTAGGGAGAGGTAGATAAAGTAGAAAAAGGCAGGTACGGTGTGGAAAGGTAGATAAATTAGGGAGAGGTAGATAAAGTAGAAAATGGTGGGTGAGCAGAAAAGATACAGAATGTAGTAAAAGGTAAGTATAGTATGAAAAGGTTGCTAGGATAGTGAAAAAACAACAACAACCAGGAAAAGGTAGATAAAGTAGGGAAAGGCTAATAGAGTAGAAATGATAGATAAAGTACGAAGAGCTAGATAATGCAGTGAAAGGTGGATAACACAGAGAAACTAAATAGAGTAGGAAATAGTAGATAAAGTAGGAAGAGGCAGATAAAGAAGCAAAAAGTAGACAAGAAGGGAAACATACATAAAGCTAGGAAATGGTTGATGAAATATGTAAATGCTGTTCTAGAAAGCGGGTAAGATAGGGAAAGGTTAATACAGTAGGAAATGTAGAGTGGGAAATGGTAGATAAGCTAGGAAGAGGTTGATAAATTAGCGAACAGTAGATGATAGGAAAAAGGAGATAAAGTAGCAAACAGTATATAATAGGAAAAAGGATATAAAGTAGCAAACAGTAGATGATAGCAAAAGGGAGATAAAGTAGCAAACAGTAGATAATAGGAAAATGGGAATAAAGTAGCAAACAGTATATAATAGGAAAAAGGAGATAAAGTAGCAAACAGTAGATGATAGCAAAAGGGAGATAAAGTAGCAAACAGTAGGTAATAGGAAAATGGGAATAAAGTAGCAAACAGTGGGTAATAGGAAAAGGGAGATAAAGTCGCAAACAGTAGGTAATAGGAAAATGGGAATAAAGTCGCAAACAGTAGATAATAGGAAAAGGGAGATAAAGTCGCAAACAGTAGATAATAGGAAAATGGGAATAAAGTAGCAAACAGTGGGTAATAGGAAAAGGGAGATAAAGTAGCAAACAGTAGATAATAGGAAAATGGGAATAAAGTAGCAAACAGTAGATAATAGGAAAATGGGAATAAAGTAGCAAACAGTAGATAATAGGAAAATGGGAATAAAGTAGCAAACAGTAGGTAATAGGAAAATGGGAATAAAGTAGCAAACAGTAGGTAATAGGAAAATGGGAATAAAGTAGCAAACAGTAGATAATAGGAAAATGGGAATAAAGTAGCAAACAGTGGGTAATAGGAAAATGGGAATAAAGTAGCAAACAGTAGGTAATAGGAAAAGGGAGATAAAGTAGCAAACAGTAGGTAATAGGAAAATGGGAATAAAGTAGCAAACAGTAGGTAATAGGAAAAGGGAGATAAAGTAGCAAACAGTAGGTAATAGGAAAATGGGAATAAAGTAGCAAACAGTAGGTAATAGGAAAATGGGAATAAAGTAGCAAACAGTGGGTAATAGGAAAAGGGAGATAAAGTCGCAAACAGTAGATAATAGGAAAATGGGAATAAAGTAGCAAACAGTGGGTAATAGGAAAAGGGAGATAAAGTCGCAAACAGTAGATAATAGGAAAAGGGAGATAAAGTCGCAAACAGTAGATACCCAAAGAGAAAACACCTCCAAAGAAATCCAGACGCCAAGAAAAGATGGACAAGATCAGGGTCCAAAAGAAAAACCTCAAGATGCAAATGAAGACCGCATTGCCAGCTGAAAAACAAGGCTTGGAAAAACTGCGGAAAGACCTGAAAGAAAAACACAGCGCCCTCAGCAAAGCGGAATCTGCGAGGAAGAGGAAGAGCAAAAAGAAGAAGACACAAGAGCGCTTCTTCAGAGACCCCTTCCAGTTTGCCAGAACACTGTTTGAGCAGCCAAAATCTGGGACCCTAAGTGTGGACAAAGGAGTTCTTGAGCAGCATCTGAGGAAAACATACTCTGACCCACAGAGCAAAGCACCACTCGACATTCAAGGTCTGGTGTGGCCAACCAACCCTGAGGAACAGTTCAATGGCAAGCCTCCAACGTTGGCGGAAATCAAGAAGGTGGTCGACAAAGCCAGAGCCAAATCATCACCAGGGCCAAACGGAATACCTTACCAGCTTTACAAGAAATGTCCCAAGGTGCTGGAGTGGCTCCACAGGCTGCTGCGATCGGCTTGGAGAAACCAGAAGATCAGCGGCCAGTGGATGACGGCAGATGGTGTGTACATCCCCAAAGAGCAAAACTCAAGTGACATCAGCCAGTTCAGGCCAATATCACTACTGAACGTCGAAGGGAAAATCTTCTTCTCTGTCATGGCAGCAAGGCTGACCAAGTACCTGATGGAAAACAAGTACTTGGATGTGTCAGTCCAGAAAGGTGGCATCCCAGGCGTGGCTAGCTGTGTAGAACACGCCACAATGATCTGGGACGCAATCCAAAAAGCAAAAACAGAAAAGAGAGACCTGGACGTAGTGTGGCTTGATCTGACAAACGCATATGGATCTGTGCCCCATGAGATGATACAGTTGGCTCTTGAGATGTACCATGTGCCAAAGAACATCCGCGACATGCTCAAGAAGTACTTCAATGGCTTCTCAATGCGATTCTCTACCAAGGAGTACACAACAGACTGGATCAACTTGGAAGTGGGTATTGCAATGGGCTGTGCAATTTCTCCAATACTGTTCGTGCTGGCAATGGAACTCATCTTGAAAGCAGCAACAAACAACGCGAGACAAACAGACCTTGGCGATGGATACAAGATGCCTCCTCTCAAGGCCTTCATGGATGACACTACAGTGATTTCATCCAGAGAAGACGAGACACGTCATGTGCTGGAGAGGCTGGACGACATAGTTGCCTCATCCAGAATGAAGTTCAAGCCAAAGAAATCACGGAGTCTCTCACTGAGGAAAGGAAAAGTGGCCGGATCTGTGGTCTTCAGTGTTGCCAACCAGGCCATTCCAACAGTCACAGAAGAACCAGTCAAGAGCCTTGGAAGATGGTATGATGATACGCTGAAAGACACACAAAGAGCAAAAGAAACCAAGCAGATGGCGGAGGAAGGCTTGGAGACCATTGACCAGTGTGGGCTCCCTGGCAAATACAAGGTCTGGTGTCTGCAGTTCATGCTGATACCAAAGCTCCTATGGCCTCTGATGATATACGACATCTGCACCAGCATAGTGGAGGCAATGGAAGCCAAAATCAACAAGTTCACAAGGAAATGGCTTGGTGTCCCACCCTGTCTGACTGACATAGCGCTGTACTGTCGCCAAGCAAAGCTGAAACTACCACTGAAATCCATCCTGGAGGAATACAAAGCAGGGAAGATCAGACTTCAAAGCATGCTGGAGGACTCAGGAGACAAGGTGGTAGAAGCAATCAAGCCCCAGCTGAAGACAGGCAGAAAATGGAAAGTTCAAGAGGCGATGGATTCTGCAAAAGAAAGTCTCAAGATCAGAGAAATAACAGGACACACACAGACCAACAGACAAGGACTGGGGGTGACCAAAACTGAATGGTGGTCAAAGGCCAAAGGAAAAGCCAAAAGAGACATGCTGATTCAGGAGATGAGAAAAGAAGACCAAAAAAGACTCCAAAAAGCAGTCCAGCAGAGCCAGCAAGGGCAATGGACAACGTGGGAGAATGCACTCCAAAGAAGTCTCACTTGGAATGACATTTGGCACATGGCCCCTCTCAGGATCAGCTTCATTCTCAGATCTGCATATGACCTTCTGCCCTCAAATGCAAACCTGGTGAAGTGGGGGAAAACAGACGATCGTGCATGCCCCCTCTGCCATGAAAAACAAACAGTGGAGCATGTCCTAAGCTCATGTAAAGTAGCCATGGCTCAAGGAAGGTACACATGGAGGCACAACCAAGTGCTCAAAGAGATTGTACAAGTAGTCTGGGCTAGTACCAACACCACAAAAGGGAAAATCAGGACTCCAAAAGCACCCGCAACATTCTTCACGGCAGGAGGCAGCAAATCATGGCCAAGAACAACAGCGCCACTCGAAACATGCAGGCAGAGTCTGCTGGACGGGGCAGATGACTGGGAGTGCACTGCAGACCTCCCAGAATGGAAGAGTCACCCAGAGATCATCAGCAAGAGTGGCATGAGACCAGACATAGTAGTCCACTCTAAGTCAACCAAGCAGCTGATCATGATCGAGCTCACGGTGCCATATGAGAACAGAATGGAGGCAGCTCAGATCTACAAGACTGAAAAGTATGCTGATCTGGCAAACAGCCTGAGGAGAGAAGGCTATCAGGTCAAAGTCCTCACTGCAGAAATTGGAGCTAGGGGTTTGTAGGAACGTCTGCATACAGCCTCATGAAACAGCTCTCAGTTGCAGGGAAGGAAAAAACCAGAGCCCTGAAAGCAATGGCAGAAGCGGCAGAGAGGTGTTCAAGCTGGATCTGGTCAAGGAGGAACAAAAGTGAACTTCATAAGGCTTAATTTCCCTACAAATATCAGGTGTCCCTGCGGCTCAGTGGTTAAAGCGCGAGTCATTAAGTGGAAAATGAGCATGTCCAGAGGGTCATGGGTTCGAATCCCAGCCATGGCTCGTCCCAAGATGGGGGAAAAAAAAAAAAAAAAAGGGGCAGCAGAGGGACATCCGGAGTCATGAACTGGGTGTGGCCCAACCCCCTAGAGTGTCAGGAGATAAGGGCCGAAACACTTGCTTGAAGGGGGCTTCTCTTCTGAGGACTCTCTGCTGCCACGCTCTCCACGAGTTTCTTTCTACTAGAAAAAGGGAGATAAAGTCGCAAACAGTAGATAATAGGAAAAGGGAGATAAAGTGCAAACAGTAGATAATAGAAAAGGGAGATAAAGTAGCAACAGTAGATATAGAAAAGGAATAAGTAGCAAACAGTGATAATAGGAAAAGGAGATAAGTAGCAAACAGTAGATAATAGGAAAATGGGAATAAAGTAGCAAACAGTGGGTAATAGGAAAAGGGAAATAAAGTAGCAAACAGTAGATAATAGGAAAAGGGAGATAAAGTCGCAAAAAGTAGATACGGTGGAAAAGGTACTTACAGTAGGAAATGGTAAAATAGGAAACAGTAGATGAGTAGGAAAAGACAGATATGGCAGGGAGAGGGAGGTACGGTAGCCAGCGGCAGATGCAGCTTGGAAAGGTAAATAAGTAGGAAAAGATAGACGATGGAGAAAATGTTAAACTAGGAAGAGAATATAACGTAGGAAAAGGCAGATAAACATGATAATGTGGAGACAGTGGAAATAGTAGGTGAAATAGGAATAGGCAGATAAAATAGAACAAGATGCAAAGCATATAAACGTACTCCCATTTTATCTTGAATACGTGTGGGGGTGGGGAGCTGAAAAACGTCACAATCAAACATGCGTCATAATGTATGACTACGTCAAACATGCGTCATAATGTATTTCGTCACTCAGATATTCCATAAAGAAGAAAAACCGTTTTGGGCCGTTATAGCCATTAGTAACTGCTATTCTGGTAAAGTAAAACATCGGGAATCATTCGTGACCCATAATGAACATACCTACAAATTTTCAGAAAGATCGGTTCAGAAGTTTTGTCTGGAGCGAGTGGAACACATTTTGACCACGGACAGACAGACAGACAGACAGACAACACACACACACACACACACACACACACACACACACACACACACACACACACACACACACACACAGAGCATTTCTTCGTTCCCATTGTAAAGTACTCCCTGTTCTATAAGAACTGGGTGTACAAAAAGTTAGGTACAGTAGAATAAGCTAGATAGAGCAGGAAAAGGTAGATACATTTGGAAAAAAGCAGATGAAATAGGAAAAACGTAGACACAGTGTAAACAAGATGCAAAGCATATACACGTACTCCCAGTTTATCTTGAATACGCGTGTAAAAAAAACGTCACAATCAAACATGCGTCATAATGTATTTCTTCACTGAGATAAGAAATCGGCCAAGTACTTTCGGAGATATTCCATAAAGAAGAAAAACCGTTTTGGGCCGTTATAGCAGTTAGTAACGGCTATTCTGGCAAAATAAAACATCGGGCATCATCCGTGACCAATAATGAACATACCTACAAATTTTCAGAAAGATCGACCAAGAAGTTTTGTCTGGAGCGAGTGGAAGACATTTTGACCACGGAGAGACAGACAGACAGACAGACAGACAGACAGACAGACAGCATTTCTTCGTTCCCATTGTAAAGTACCCCCTGTTCTATAAGAAATGGGAGTACAAAAGCAGGTAAAATAGGAAAAAGGTAGATACAGTTGGAAAGCGTAGATAAAGCAGGGAAAAACAGACACATCAGGAAAAGGCAGATACATTAGTAAAACACAGATACAGTAGGAAAAATTAAGTAAAACAGGGGAAAGGTAGACAGAGCGGAAAAAGGAAGATACGGTGGGAAATGGCAAACACAGTAGAAAAGGTAGACAACGCATGGAAAGGTGGAAAAAGGTAGACAACACATGGAAAGGTGGAAAAAGGTAGACAACACATGGAAAGGTGGAAAAAGGTAGGACAACACATGGAAAGGTGGAAAAAGGTAGGACAACACATGGAAAGGTGGAAAAAGGTAGGACAACACATGGAAAGGTGGAAAAAGGTAGGACAACACATGGAAAGGTGGAAAAAGGTAGACAACACATGGAAAGGTGGAAAAAGGTAGGACAACACATGGAAAGGTGGAAAAAGGTAGGACAACACATGGAAAGGTGGAAAAAGGTAGACAACACATGGAAAGGTGGAAAAAGGTAGGACAACACATGGAAAGGTGGAAAAAGGTAGGACAAGGCAGAAAAAAGAGAACAGGCTAACGTAGGACACGATGAGAAATATTAGGGAGAAAAGGGACGGGCAGGGCAAGGTGGGGAAAGCAGTGTTAGTGCTCGAACGTCTTTGAACTCAGGTGTTACTGTCATGTCTTTGTTTATGGCAGACAACAAGGCAGCACAAAACACTGATGTCTGAACGTAGCTAAGCTCAGGTGCCTCTGTCGTGCCTTTGTTCACTCCTGGCAGCCAAAACGGCAGCACAAAGTACTGATGTCTGAACGTCTTTGAACTCAGGTTCCATTGTCATGTCTGTTCACGTCTGGCAGACAGCAAGGCAGCACAAAGCACAGATGTCTAAACGTAGCTCAGGTGCCACTGTCATATCTTTGTTCATGGCAGACAACAAGGCAGCACAAAGTACTGATGTCTGAACGACGTTGAGTTCAGGTGTCCACTGTCATATCTTTGTTCAAACATAGCAGACAAGAAGGCAGCACAAAGTACTGATGTCTGAGCGACGTTGAGTTCAGGTGTCACTGTCATACTTTGTCCATGGCAGACAAGAAGGCAGCACAAAATACTGATGTCTGAACGACGTTGAGTTCAGGTGTCACTGTCATGTCTTTGTTCATGGCAGACAACAAGGCAGCACAAAGTACTGATGTCTGAACGACGTTGAGTTCAGGTGTCACTGTCATATCTTTGTTCATGGCAGACAAGAAAGCAGCACAAAGTACTGATGTCTGAACGACGTTGAGTTCAGGTGTCACTGTCATATCTTTGTTCATGGCAGACAAGAAAGCAGCACAAAGTACTGATGTCTGAACGACGTTGAGTTCAGGTGCCACTGTCATGTCTTTGTTCATGGCAGACAAGAAGGCAGCACAAAGTACTGATGTCTGAACGACGTTGAGTTCAGGTGCACTGTATGTCTTTGTTCATGGCAGACAACAAGGCAGCACAAAGTACTGATGTCTGAACGACGTTGAGTTCAGGTGTCACTGTCATATCTTTGTTCATGGCAGACAAGAAAGCAGCACAAAGTACTGATGTCTGAACGAAGCTCAACTCAGGTGCGGGGGCCAGAATAGCTCAGTAGGTAGAGCGCCGGACTCGTGATCCTGGGGTTGCGGGTTCGAATTTCGGTACAGGGGGATTTTTCCCTCGGAATTAACATTGGTTCTGACTCCATTCCCCATACAGTCCTTCGAATGAGACTATAAACCGAGGTTCCGTGTGTGAACGCACGCACAACATCTTGCACACATGTAAAATTCATCACCAACTTTCGGAAGAGAAGGCCAGTTTGGCCGTTGGTATGGATGACATGTTACACATAGCATGCACCTTCCCCGAAGATGGAGTATGGCTGCCTTAATGGCGGGATAAAAAAACGGTCATAACACACAAAACTCCACTGCCTGTCTATACAGGCAGTGTCCGCAGGAGTATCAGCCTGCGAACACAGAAAGAAAGAAAGAAAAGAAACTCAGTTGTCACTGTCATGTCTTTGTTCATGGCAGACAACAAGGCAGCACAAAGTACTGATGTCTGAACGAAGCTCAACTCAGGTGCCACTGTCATGTCTTTGTTCATGGCAGACAACAAGGCAGCGCAAAGTACTGATGTCTGAACGTCGTTGAGTTCAGGTGCCACTGTCATGTCTTTGTTCATGGCAGACAACAAGGCAGCGGAAAGTACTGATGTCTGAACGTCGTTGAGTTCAGGTGCCACTGTCATGTCCAGGTTAGCGCCTGGCTGCCTCCTCCTCTCCACTCCCAGCAATGACGACAGTGACAGCTGTGCAGACCCCGCCCTCACTGTCCACAGCACGTGATTAACGCCGAGTGCTTTTCACTCTGTGACCATCAAGGCTGGATCGGCTTTCACCGTCGTTTTTTTGTATGGAAAGAGAGAGAGAGAGAGAGAGAGAGAGAGAGAGAGAGGAGAGAGAGAGAGAGAGAGAGAGAGTGCGTGCGTGCGTGCATGCATGCATGCCAACGAGTTT
The DNA here is from genome assembly GCA_033310375.1 of Conus canariensis. NCBI lineage: Eukaryota > Metazoa > Mollusca > Gastropoda > Neogastropoda > Conidae > Conus > Conus canariensis. Next base: position 102,014,351 of record CM065717.1, on the reverse strand, counting down.
GAGTGGGTGAGTGAGTGAGTGAGTGAGTGTGTGTGTGTGTGTGTGTGTGTGTGTGTGTGTGTGTGTGTGTGTGTGTGTGTGTGTGTGTGCGCGCGCGCGCGCACACACACACACATCAGTCAGCATTAAAACAAAACCTCGTGTTTTCTGATGTGGACAAAAGCGATTTGTTAAAGTTACAGAGGAGATATTCAAGGTAAACATTTGTCACCGTTGTGTTTTCTTTACGTTTAAAGGATCTTACTACTATTACTACTACTACGCTGCTGCTGCTGCTGCTGCTACTACTACTACTACTGCTACTACTACTACTACTACTACTACTACTACTACTACTTCTTCTAAACTCACCATCACACCACTACTACTACTACTACTACTACTACTACTACTACTACTACTACTACTCACCACCACCACCTCTACTACTACTGCTACTACCACCACCTCTGATAATAATATTTATGGCACTTAATTCATAACTAGCCTTAAGGGTGTTAAAACTTCAAAGCATTTGCGCGATCGCGCGCGCGCGCGCGACACACACACACACACACACACACACACACACACACACACACACACACACACACACACACACACACTCAAAGAAAAAAAAAGAACAAGCCTGTGTGTCCGTGCAAAATGTAGTTTTGAGAAATAGCATGAAGGAAGACAGAATTAAAGATGCGGAGAGATAAAGGAAGCAAAAGAAAGAACCCTTTCCAAAGGTCTTGGGATGGACACCGGGGGTGGGGGGTGGGGGGTGGGAATCTGAAGGAGACAAATATCAGCAGAGGACCGCTACAGCCGGGCAGGGGTGCGGGCCTTCAGCTGGAAAAGACCAGAAAGATATAATGGACCTTGACCATTCAGAACTTGAACGTAAGCAAAAACAGTTGTCATCAATTCGTTTTTGAACAGGAAGCCAGTGAAGGGAATGAAGAAGAGGAACAACATGAGTTGATTAGAACATCCGAAGATTAGATTGGCTGCATTATTCTATACTATCTGTGTGAAAGTTGAGAGTCACTGGATAGAGAATGGTTGCAATGTTTTAAATGGTCATGGCTCGAATGAGCAACTGACTCCTTTATCAGGTTACATTTGTGGTTATATGCAGATGATGCCATTTTATCATCATCTTCCAGTAAAGGAATAAATAAGGCTGTAAGGACGTTGTATAAGTTTCGTCAGAGCTGGAAGCTGGAAGAGAGTTTTTCGGAAACCAAAATAACGATCTTCAATTGGCGATTAAATCCAAAGGATGTTTATAAACACAGTAAGAATGTTCTTGATTTTGTTAGATCACTCTGATACCTCGGAGTTATTTTTATTCAAAATAGATTTATTTAAGAAAAGAAATACATTTATTAAGCACAAAAGATTATGTTAGCTTTGGCACATACAGTTAGGAATCAGCAACTTTCTATTACTCTTTCAAGAAACTAATCCCAGGCTGATTTTATGGCTGTGAGATTTTGGGGTATGAGAATGTTATTATTTTAGGAAAATTGCAAGTGAAATTTCAAAGATATCTCTTCAGATTAAATAGAAAAACAAAGACTTACTTGATTCATTTCTTCTTTTCTAAAACCGTTTTGTTTTGTTTTTGTTTTTGTTTTTTTGCTTTGATTAAGTGCAGAAGTATTCGTTTTTGCTCTAAAACTGTATCAACAACATGTTAAGTTTAATGCTCCACTCAAACGTATAGTTTTTGTTTTGGGTGTTGAATAATTTACATGTCAAGGGAACCTAGCATTCCACTGGGACTGAAATGCGTAAAGCAGATATACATTAAAGTGGGTATGACTGCGTTTGGACAAAACAGTCTTTTCTTCATAGTGAAGCACTTTTTTATTTTAAGGAATATCACACAAAATCATGACAAATTAATTACATGCGGCTGCAATGGTGGGAGGCTGTACACTGGATTAGTAACTGATGCTATCACAAAAAAGTATGAGACTTTATTTCGAAGAGAAAATTATTTAAATACTCTCTCTGATATATATCATGTCAAACTTAATTTGCAGTAACCATAAACTCCCTATCAATATGTAATGAATGTATAGAACTGAGGGACATCAACGTCTTTATAACGACTGTAGTATCAACGTCATTGCTGATGAATAAATTTTTAGGATTGATTGCCCAAAATATGATAAAGCACAAAACAGTAAGTACCTTCTTAATATTGCAATAACAGTTCTGCTTATCACTTTTGTAAAATTATGTCTGGTGGAAAAAAAAGTACTTTTGAAGTTGATTTCCTTTTCAAAATGGCGAAGTTCTATAAATCTTTCCCTCAGACATAAGAATCATCTACATCAAAATCAGTGGGTTCGAGTAGCCTTAGTGGAGTACAACATCCGGCCTCATGCCTCTTTTCCTCATGATGTCTGCATGGAATTCTCATTCTGGAAGGTCTACTGGGCACTCCCAGTCATCCACTCCATGTAGTTCACCCTAGTGTCCAGCTCTTGAAGTCACAGTTGTTTCAGACCACAATATTGCCTCCTGCGGTGTAGAATGCTGTTGCCTGAGGATTTGTTGGCGTAGTGTTTTCTCTGCCAGTGCTAACTAAACGTGTGATTTCCCTGGGTTAGCGTTTCTTTGCATGAACTCAAGACACGTTCCACTATTTGTGTCCGCTGACAGAATGGACATGCAGATTCATCGATCACCACACACCTACATCGGTCACAGCACCACTATATCTGTCACAGCACCCCTGTATCTGTCACAGCACCCCTGTATCTGTCACAGCACCCCTATATCTGTCACAGCACCCCTGTATCTGTCACAGCACCCTTATATCTGTCACAGCACCCCTATATCTGTCACAGCACCCCTACATCTGTCACCACACCCTATATCTGTCACATCATACCTATATCTGTCACAGCACCCCTATATCTGTCACAGCAACCCTGTATCTGTCACAGCACCCCTACATCTGTCACAGCACCCCTATATCTGTCACAGCACCCAATAATCTGTCACAACACCCCTATATCTGTCACAGCACCCCTATATCTGTCACAGCACCCCTATATCTGTCACAACACCCCTGTATCTGTCACAGCACCCCTGTATCTGTCACCACAACCCCTATATCTGTCACAGCATGCTATATCTGTCACCACACCCCTATATCTGTCACAGTACCCCTATATCTGTCACAGCACCCCTATATCTGTCACAGCACCCCTATATCTGTCACACCGCTCCTACATCTGTCACAGCACCCCTATATCTGTCACAGCACTCCTATATCTGTCACCACACCCCTATATCTGTCACAGCACCCCTATATCTGTCACATCACCCCTATATCTGTCACAGCACCCTATATCGGTCACCACACACCTACATCGGTCACATCACCCCTATATCTGTCACAGCACCCCTATATCTGTCACATCACCCCTATATCTGTCACATCACCCCTATATCTGTCACAGCACCCCTATATCTGTCACCACACCCCTATATCTGTCACAGCACCCCTATATCTGTCACATTACTCCTATATTTGTCACAGCGCCCTATATCTGTCACCACACACCTACATCGGTCACAACACCCCTATATCTGTCACAGCACGCTATATCTGTCACAGCACCCTTATATCTGTCACAGCACCCCTATATCTGTCACCACAACCTGTATCTATCACAACACCCTTATGTATGTCACAGCACCCCTGTATCTGTCACAGCACCCCTATATCTGTCACAGCACCCGTGTATCTGTCACAGCCCCCTGTATCTGCCACAGCACCCCTATATCTGTCACAGCAGCCCTATATCTGTCGCAGCACCCCTGTATCTGTCACAGCACCCCTATATCTGTCACCACACCCCTATATCTGTCACAGCACCCCTATATGTCACAGCACCCTATATCTGTAACAGCATGTTATGTCTGTCACCACACCCCTATATCTGTCACAGCACCCCTATATCTGTCACAGCACCCCTATATCTGTCACAACACCCCTATATCTGTTACCACACTCCTATATCTGTCACCACACCCCTATATCTGTCACAGCACCCCTATATCTGTCACAGCACCCCTATATATGTCACCACACACCTACATCGGTCACAGCACCCCTATATCTGTCACAGCACCCCTATATCTGTCACAGCACCCATATATCTGTCACAGCACCGCTATATCTGTCACATCACCCCTATATCTGTCACCACACCCCTATATCTGTCACAGCACGCTATATCTGTCACAGCACCCTTATATCTGTCACCACAACCCTGTATCTATCACAACACCCTTATATCTGTCACCACACCCCTATATCTGTCACATCACCCCTATATCTGTCACAGCACCCCTATATCTGTCACAACACCCCTATATCTGTCACAGCACCCCTATATCTACCACATCACCCTTATATCTGTCACAGCACCCCTATATCTGTCACAACACCCCTATATCTGTCACAGCACCACTATATCTGTCACAACACCCCTATATCTGTCACAGCACCCTATATCTGTCACAACACCCCTATATCTGTCACAGCACCCCTATATCTTTCACAGCACCCCTATATCTGCCACATCACCCTTATATCTGTCACAGCACCCCTATATCTGTCACCACACCCCTACATCTGTCACATCACTCCTACATCTGTCACAGCACCCCTACATCTGTCACAACACCCCTATATCTGTCACAACACCCCTATATCTGTCACATCATCCCTATATCTGTTACCATACCCCTATATCTGTCACATCACCCTATATGTGTCACATCACCCCTATGTCTGTCACAGCACCCGTATGTCTGTCACATCACCCCTATATCTGTCACAGCACCTCTATACCTGTCACCACATCCCTATATCTGTCACAGCACCTCTATATCTGTCACATCACCCATATATCTGTCACAGCTGGAAACGGAAGAGGAAAAAATCCCCCTGTACTGAAACTACCTGGCGGAGATTCGAACCCGCAACCCCAGGATCACCAGAATTACGAATTAGGCGCTCTACCAACTGAAGCATTCCGGATCCCAAACGTGTAAAGGAATCTGGTATGTAAAGTAAACAATTTACAGGATACATTCAATTGAATTTGTGTGGGGCCACAGATTTCACATTTTCTGTTTTTAAGAGCAAGGAATCAGCTTCATGAACCGAAGCAATGGAATGATAAATTGTCTTTAATCACCCCAGGCAAGTTAACCGGACAGTCGTTGGTGTCTCGTAGCAACCGAGGAGAGGAAATTTTCCAGTCTTCTGTAAAGCGTTGGCTCACGTAAGTTCGAAGTGTTGGCGAACCCCATAGTAGCAGTGGTGTTTTATTTCGTTTCTGACTTGTCTGTCATCTGTTATTTCGTTAATACCACACCATAACGACGCTGTGTCCCTGTGAGTGATTATCAGTCTCATAGAATGGGCTGATTTTGCCTTTTAAACAAAATCTGATATTCTGTTCCTCTGCTTTTTGACTCGCATATATAAGGAAAGTGAGCCTATGACATTACTCTTTTTAAATACTCTCTGTCTCTGTCTCTGTCTCTGTCTCTCTCTCTCTCTCTCTCTCTCTCTCTCTCTCTCTCTGTGTGTGTGTGTGTGTGTGTGTGTGTGTGTGTGTGTGTGTGGCCGCGGTAAATCTTTAACGAGAGCGTTTTCTCAGCAGCGAAGTAAGCGGATAATGCACATTAATCCAGTACCTGGCTATAAGTCCCGTGTACATTATGGTGTTAGGAGAATTTCTCACTTGATTTGAGTCAAGGGGCACCTAGACATGAAAAATCACGGAGGTGATCGAGCACCACCCTGGTACATTTTGCGTAATGGCCGATTCAAATATGGCCGCCACTGGCCGCAGTGAAAATCCTAACTATTGTGTTTTTGACAATATATACACATGTAATACCTCTAATCCAACTGATTTTGATGTGCTGAGTTCATTTCTGGTATTATTTTGTCCATTTGGGGTCATATTGGCCTTCAAATGCCATGGTCAAGGTGATTTTCTTATACCAATGACCTTATCCCTAACCTGTGATGTTTTAGCAATTATCACAGATGTAGTACATCTAAAATTAATTAATTCCAGTCGCTCCAGTGGCAGATGTTCTGGCAACACAAAGACAAAACTGCATATCCAGAGCTAGAGTAGTTGCAGGCTCTGCAAACTTCACTTGCTGCAAACACACATTGTCCAGAGGAGTTTGAGACCCTGAGTGGACAAGTTGAGAAGTTGCATCAGGACTTTGTGGAGTTTGAGAAGGAGTACGAGGCCAAGTGTGAGCTCTGCCAATTCTTTGGTGTTTGGTTGAAGATGGTCGCCGTCATCAAAAACGCTGTTGTCTCCGACAAAGAGGGAAACTGGGATCTATATGTAGTTACTGTCGAGGACTCTCTGCCGATCTTTGCAGAATTGGACTGCATCAATTACCTGCGTTATGGCTCGTGGTATCTTGAGCAAATCAAGGTGCTGGAGTTCACACATCCTGAGCTCTATCGGCGTTTCTCTATGGGCCAGTGGGCTGTTCAGGATCGTCCAGGCTGGTTCTGTGCCGTCGGAGGCGACATGAAGGTTGAGCAGACCATCCAGCGAGTGTCCAAGGGTCCTGGAGGTCACTATGTAGTGGGAGCTACATGAAATGCCAGTTCTGTGGCAGAATTTGAACTCTTGTTCCACGAGATTGGGTGTATAACCAATCTCCTCAACCAGCTCACCACCAACCACCCCATGAACCACACAGAATGCCATCTTCGGCATCACTGAGCTCTACTCGCCGTGTCACATTCAATCAAAATGTGGAGAAGCTGCTGGACTTTGTGATGGAGCGACAGAATCCTTACTCGGTGGTGGTTAAAGAACCCATGCCACTGCATCACCTGCTGACCAAGCTGGCTGTTGACCGACAAGTGGCTGAGCGTCTGCTCAAGTGTCTCGAGAATGGCGAGCGTGTCTACCAGTCATGCAGGCAGGAGGTGCTGGTCGAGAAGACCAAGAAAATGAGTGCAACCGTATCAAAGAGGAAGCTGCCCCAGTTCAACGAACAGCCACAGAAAACACCAGCAACCATTCTCAAAGAAAAGAAGGATTTGTCATCCAAGGACGTTGCGGAGGCACAGAGAACCATGGACATTGCAAGGGAGCGTGGCATGGACATCAAGCAGATACTTGCTCACGATCTGCTGCCAGTGACTCCACTGTTTGATGGTGATCTTCCCGCTCACGTCAACAAGTCAACACTTGTTGGTGAAATTGAATCTGAACTGGACCTCACACAATGGAATCAGACGTCTCTTCTTCCCACTCATGCTGTGGTAGACTTCATGTCAAAGATGCGACAGATGGCGCTAGCAGAATTCTCTACCCTCGGTGCTGTAATCACTGCAGTCATCCCATCAATCACAAGCCTCTGCCATGAGTCGGACTACATTCACCTGGTGTTAGATTCATACGTTGAACTTTCCCTGAAAAAAGGAGAGTGCATGAGGCTAGCTGATGTGACGCCCATTGACATTATTGGCATTAACGCAGACACACCCATCCCTCGACAGCTTGACAAGTTCTGGGCATCTGAGAAGAACAAACAAAATCTTCAGCTGCTGGTTCGAGATATGGTGAGCGGTCGAGCTGAAGGAAATCCTGTCATCATCGCCAGCTCTGTCGTCTCTGATGATGAGGTACTTCCAGCCAAAGCAGCTGGCGGTGAAGAAATCCCGGACCTGCACAGCTGGATTGAAGAGGCAGACGCCAGACTGGTGGTACATGTGGAGTGGGCCGTTCGTGTCAAACAGTGCAAGAGAGTTATAGCAGTTTTCAACGACACGGACACTTTCGCACTACTGCTTCACTACACCCCTCAGTTCCAAGCACTGGGGTTGAAGGAAATCTGACAGCAGTTTGGCACAGGTGAGAAGTGGCGGATACTTCCACTGCACCAAGCAGTTTCTAGGCTTGGAACACCGCTGGCCAAGTCAGTGATCAAAGCACACATACTGACTGGAGATGACTGTATGAGTAAGGTAGGGACGAAGCACGCTGCTTTGGCCGCTGACCCTGTATAGTATCTGACGAACTTTGGACAGACAGACAGCTTGTCAGAGCAAGATGAAGCTCTGGCGGAAATGTACCTTGTACATGTCTGGGCGGATGTCAGATCAAAAACAACTACTGAAACGTTCACCCAGCTCAGAGTGGAGAACTACAGCAGTGCTACAGCTGGAATTGACTCTCTCCCACCCACAAGCATTGTCATCAGAGGCCACATCAACAGAGGAGCCTTTCTGATGCACAAAGCATGCCATCTGCTTGGGGCGGCCAGTCGACAACGTGAGGACTACCTAGAACCACTAGAACATGGGTGGGAGCAACATTTTGGCACCCTGTTGCCATATAAATGCATGAAGCACTTGCCACCCACTTTGCTCACAATATGCAAGTGCTCAGGCAAGTGTGACACTCGACGGTGTGGGTGCTGTTCTGCTGGAGTTTTCTGCGTCACATTCTGCCATGGAAAAGCAGATAATTCTCCATGTTTCAATCAGTGATGGAAAGAGACAATTGCAGTTACATTGAGCATGTTTGTTGCATACTTCAGAACTTTTTCTGTTTCTGTTGGGATGTGTCATTGACCACACAATACAGAAAAAAAGTGAAAAAGCAGCAAAGACGGATTTAGTTTAATAGGTAAAAATGGCGTTCACTTGTGAATTCAAGATCAGAATGACTTATATCTTTAATAGTGAATCATACAGTGAAAATGCATGTCAGAATTGGTAGCATTATGTATAGGAGCCCTGTTGTTACTGCTAGAATATCGCCAGGTTACGGTCAAGACCGTCGGTATAAGAAAATTACCTTGACCATGGCATTTGAAGGTCAAGATGACCCCAAATGGACAAAATAATACCAGAAATGAACTCAGCACACCAAAATCAGTTGGATTAGAAGTGTTACAAGTGTATATATTGTCAAAAACACAAAAGTTAGGATTTTCACTGCGGCCAGTGGCGGCCATATTTGAATCGGCCATTACGCAAAATGTACCAGGGTGGTGCTCGATCACCTCTGTGATTTTTCATGTCTAGGTGCCCCTTGACTCAAATCAAGTGAGAAATTCTCCTAACACCATAATGTACACGGGACTTATAGCCAGGTACAGGACTACATGGTTAAGAACGTTTCGAGCATCTTCTGCATGCCGATGTCACCCAATGGTAACTAGAATTCATCTATTGATGTGACGATGTCACCACATGGTAACTAGAATTCATCTATTGATGTGACGATGTCACCACATGGTAACTAGAATTCATCTATTGATGTGACGATGTCACCACATGGTAACTAGAATTCATCTATTGATGTGGCGATGTCACCACATGGTAACTAGAATTCATCTATTGATGTGACGATGTCACCCAATGGTAACAAGAATTCATCTATTGATGTGACGATGTCACCCAATGGTAGCTACAATTCATCTATTGACGTTGTCACTGTCAAGTATAGCTCCATAAGTAAAACAAGATCAGTGCGGGTTTCGCTGGGACAGAGATGATGAATGAAAAAAAAAAAAAAGTAAGATCTAAACGTCATGCGTTTTACTGGGCAGATGACGAACATTCAGGTCACACACAAATAACCCAGTATCTGTCACAGTCACTGTGGCAAATTCGCATGGTATGTGTCACACTCGCAGTAATGCACTTATGATACAATGTACGAATATAGGTAAATGTGCCGGAACGATGCACTGGGAGCACGCAATTAAATCGGTTTTAAAGATTAAGTGAGCAAGCATCACTAATGAAAATTTATCAGACACACAAGTATTCATATGTTATTGAAAGTACAGACCCCCGCTCCGTGCGTAGATTACAGTCACATGCGATCAGAGAGAGAGAGAGAGAGAGAGAGAGAGAGAGAGGAGAGAGAGAGAGAGAGAGAGAGAGAGAGAGAGAGAGAGAGAGAGAAGCTTTATTTTCCGACAGGGAAAATATTAGGACATTTATCAATTTACTTTAAACTTTGTTTACAAAGAAGAAGAAGAAGAAGAAGAAGAAGAAGAAGAAGAAGAAGAAGAAGAAGAAAAAGAAAAAGAAGAAAAGAAAAAGAAGAAACAAAAAAGAAGAAGAAAGGACCGACAAAATGAAGATCCCATGAGCTAATTGAAACTGGAAATACCTGACAACGGAATGAGCGTGGGACATTAAAGTAGTTAAGAAGGAAAAGACATTAAAGTAGTTAAGAAGGAAAAAGGAATTAAGCGTGAGTCTGAAAATATTTGTCTTAGACTTCGCTGCCTCTTCTTTGAACTGAATTGCAAAACAAGACCATTAATAACAAAAAATAATAGAGGCTATAATACCAACAACAACAACAAACAATAGTAGTAGTAGTAGTAGTAGTAGTAGAGTAGTAGTAGTAGCATCAGTAGTAGTAGTAGTAGTAGTAGTAGTAGTAGTAGTAGTAACAATGATAATAACGATAATGATAACAATAATAATGATGATAATCATCATCATAGTTTTAGTCATGATAATAATCATAACAAGATGAAGAAGAAGAGAAAAGAGATGAGATGATATGATGATGAGATGATGATATGATGATGATGATGATGATGATCATCATCATCATCATCATCATCATCATCATCATCATCATCTTAATATAATAATAATAATAAGATGATGATGATGATGATGGTGATATAGACGGTGATGATAATGATGATGATAGAAACCAGAGATTAATACTGGATGATGTAGGTAGCACCTATGAAAATATAGTACGCCCATGACATGATCTGAATTTCAGTAGAAAGAAGACAATAATCAAAACACGCCTTGAGAGAGAGAGAGAGAGAGAGAGAGAGAGAGAGAGAGAGAGAGAGAGGAGAGAGAGAGAGAGAGAGACAGAGAGAGAGAGAGAGAGACAGGAGAGAGAGAGAGAGAAGAGAGAGAGAGAGAGAGAGAAGGACAGAAGACAGACAGACAGACAAAGACAGAGAGACACAGAGACAGAGATACCTTACCTTGGCTGACAGGTCAGGAAACAGAAGCATCACGGAGTATCCTTCATATTTACCTGGCGGACCTGGACAGAACAAAAACTGTGTGGTACAGGGACATCATCGGGTGGATTCCGACGGAAGGAGAGCGGCCATTAGCGTTGTTGTCATTTTACGTTTTGCGCCAACTGCCCGGCTGACTGCAAGAGGGCATGCCAGAACTGTTACCATGGGAAGATAAAAACACAGAGAGGGCATGTCAGAACTGTTACCATGGGAAGATAAAAACACAGAGAGGGCATGCAGAACTGTTACCATGGGAAGATAAAAACACAGAGAAGGCATGTCAGAACTGTTACCATGGGAAGATAAAAACACAGGAGGGCATGTCAGAACTGTTACCATGGGAAGATAAAAGCACAGCTGAGGGCATGTCAGAACTGTTACCATGGGAAGATAAAAACACAGAGAGGCATGTCAGAACTGTTACCATGGGAAGATAAAAGCACAGCGAGGGCATGCAAGAACTGTTTCCAATGGGTAAGATAAAAGCACAACTAGGGCATGTCTGAATTGTTCCATGGGAAGATAAAAGCACAGAGTCCGGGATTTAGCTGTCAGAACTGTTACCATGAAATAAAGCACAAGAAGGCATGTCAGAACTGTTACCATGGGAAGATAAAAGCACAGAGAAGGCATGTCAGAACTGTTACCATGGGAAGATAAAAGCACAGAGTCCTACTTGAGCAAGCAACGACATGCATCTGTTTCTACAATGCTATAGATCATTGCCAGCTACCTTAACTAGTGTCATCTGAACGGTTATTAGAAAGTAACCATATCGCTGGATTTTTCGCTGTCAGGTCATACGATTACTAACATGAATATCGAAAGATACAAGGAAAGAAAAGCAAAGGCAAGGTAACCCAAACATTAAAAAAAAACCTTACTGGTCAAAACGGCAGAGTAGACAGCCAGTAAGCCATTTCCGGTCACCATCCTCATTAGTAAGTCTACTTGTTAATCTTTCAACAAAATAGCTAGCACGCTATACATTGTAACATAGAAAAAAACAAACAAACAAAGGCTTCAGACTTTGTAGAACAATGACAGATGACTGACCACGAACACAGATCACAATCTCACGACAGCAAAAAATGGAAGAAAAAAAAAAGCGGCAGAAAAAGCATTTCCGGCACAGTATTAAATTTTAGAAGTGGGAATACCATTGACTGTGACAGATCCTCCGGTTCCCACGTCAATGACAGGTGTTGTCGACCTGCCGCACCACCTGGCGGACGCTGTACCGTTCACTGAAACATGTCCGTCATCCACCGTCCACCTCACCTGACTCTCCGGCAACCAGACCCCCCTCCACTGTCACACCCCTCCACTGCCTCCTGCACCCGCACACACGCCGTGCTCCTCACTGCGCAGGCGCAGGAGGCCGGGTGACAGGCCAGCACGTGCGTGGTCGCCAGCAGGTATCACACCCATAAATCAAGGTTTCCAAGCCGTGCATGATCGCTTGGTGTATATTTAGACAGACATCAGGAGATTAGTCTTCGAATTTTTTTTTCTTCTGAAAGCTGATTCCACTGGCTTTCTTTCCTACATGCGTTCAGGTACACAGCAGGTAGTTCTAAGCAGACAGGGTAAAAGGAAATGAATGGTATTGTTGGCGGAAGCCCGGCTAATGAAGGTGAGTATTGAATACTGACGTCATTTCTAGGACAGTGCCTGCATTTGTAAATATGGAGTGACATCATAATTAGAAATATTTAAAAACAAAATTGAAATGATTGGTTATATTCAGGGTTTTTTTTCTCATATTAAAAACATGCTGTATCTCAAAACACCGAAATGGAGTCCTTTGCAGCGTTTTGGTGTACATCTAAATTGTGGCGTATGACCTGCGTGACTTGCATGGAAAATGGCAGAGAGAGAGAGAGAGAGAGAGAGAGAGAGAGAGAGAGAGAGAGAGAGAATTCTTGAGTCATCGTGGGTATTCTCTCTCTCTCTCTTCAATCTCTCTCTCTCTCTCTCTCTCTCTCTCTCTCTCTCTCTCTCTCTCTCTCTCTCCCCCCTCTCTCTCTCCTCTCTCTCCCTCTCTCTCTCTCTCTCTCTCTCTCTGAGATGACAGATTTCAATGAATATAGTTTTATTTACTCAGCAGTTGTGATCTACCTCGATATGGACATGAAAATGTAGTCTTTGAACACAGGAACGCTGGCAGCTGTGAGGCAGGAAATAGTGCGGTGCCACTCGACACATGGTCACTGGGCAAACTTGATGATGGGCCACATAAAACCTGGATGAGGAGAACACTCGATTTCTGTGGGCACAAAAGTGATGGAGACCGAGACAAAAGCGTGTTAGGCAACACAAAAGCTAAGCCTGTGAACAAAGAGAAACAATATTTGTGTGCATAGTTACGGTGGCTGTGGTGGTGGTGAGGGAGGGGGGGGGGGGGACACTGAAGAAATATTGTTCCTGGAGGACGAAACCCTAGTACTGGAATTTACACACACACACACACACACACACACACACACACACACACACACACACACACACAAACACACGCACACACACGCGCGCGCGCTCGCACGCACACACACACACACACACACGCACACACACACACACCACACACACACACACACACACACACACACACCACGCACACACACACACAAGGAATGTACGAGGGTTCTCAAAAGCGCGGCCTTTTGAGACACAGTGAAGGGTTATACGACAAAGCAATATCAGGACGCACGAACCATTAGGTCAACCCAGTGAAGGGCTATACGACAAAGAAATATCAGGACGCACGAACCATTAGGTCAACCCAGTGAAGGGTTATACGACAAAGCAATATCAGGACTCACGAACCATTAGGAGGTCAACCCAGTGAGTGGGCTGCACGGCCCAAATAGAAGGATCCACGGGCCATTAGAAAGTGAACGGATTGAAGGGCTACACCACAAATGAGTATGAGGACAGCGTACCTTTTGAAAGTACACCCAGTGAAGGACTGTACAACAAAGGGATTTGAGGACACACGAACCTTTAGAAAGTAAAACAGATTTTTGACCACAGATCTTCAAGTAAAAATGAATGATAAATGTCTTTGAAGATTTTCAGAAGATTTGAAAAAAGGAAAACAGAACAAATATCGACAACGTTTCGGTCATAAACCGTCTTCAATGGTTAGTGTGCCCTCATACTGCTTTCTTGTGTAGCCCGTTACGTGGTTTACTTTCCAGTGTTTACTGTGTCCTCATACTCCTTTGTTGTAAAGCCTTTTACTGGGCTTACTTTCTAAAGGTTCCAATGGTTACTGTGTTACAAATAAATACGTATAGGAAATGACGTATGAAAACATATACGTAAACGAACGTAGCCCGTTACGGGACACACTAACCATTAGAAAGTAAACCCCGTAACGGGCTAGTTCCGTTTACGTATATGTTTTCATACGTCATACATCATTTCCTATACGTATTTATTTGTAACACAGAAACCATTGGAAAGTAAACCCCGTAAAGGACAAGTCATTAAAGAATTATGAGGACAGACGAGCCTTTAGAACGTAAGCCCAGTAAAAGGCTACGCAACAAAGTATGAGGACACAGTAACCATTGGAAAGTAAACCCCGTAACGGCCTACACAAGAAAGGAGTATGAGGACACACGAACCAATAGAAGGTAAACCCAATGAAAGGCTACACAACAAAGAAATAAAAGGACACACGAACCAATAGAAGGTAAACCTAATGAAAGGCTACACAACAAAGAAATAAAAGGACACACGAACATTTAGAAACACGACAAAGAAATAAAAGGACACACGAACCTTAAGAAACAAACGATGAAAGGCTACACAACAAAGAAATAAAAGGACACACGAACCTTTAGAAACAAACGATGAAAGGCTACACAACAAAGAAATAAAAGGACACACGAACCTTTAGAAACAAACGATGAAAGGCTACACAACAGAGAAATAAAAGGACACACGAACCTTTAGAAACAAACGATGAAAGGCTACACAACAGAGAAATAAAAGGACACACGAACCTTTAGAAACAAACGATGAAAGGCTACACAACAAAGAAATAAAAGGACACACGAACCTTTAGAAACAAACGCAGTGTTACGCAACACGACAAAGCAGCAGCACAACACACGAACCATTTGAAAACAAACACAGTGAGAAGAAACACGTTTGAGGCGTGCAGAAATTAGAACCGAGTCAACGAGAAACCTCAGGCACAGACATCGAGGTAGGACTGGAGGCAACAGAAAAACAACGGCCCGCACAGTGACCACTTGACCTCTTCAATTCGTCACTTTCAACGACGGAATCCCAGCTGACACTGGATGAGGAGAACAATGAGAGAGAGCAACAGAATCAACGGACTATACACAAACTACTTGGCCCACGCCGGGTGTATGATAATGAACAGGGTGGGAAGATGACAGTGAACAGGATGGGGTAGATGACTATCACATGATGGGTAGATGACTATCACAGGGTGGGGAAGATGACAATGAACAGATGGGTAGATGACTATCACAGGTGGGTAGATGACTATGACAGGTGTGGGAAGATGACAGTGAACAGGATGCATTATATGACTATCACAGGATGGGGTAGATGACTATCACAGGGTGGGAAGATGACAGTGAACAGATGGGTAGATGACAGTGAACAGATGGGTAGATGACTATCACAAGGTGGGAAGATGACAGTGAACAGGATGGGGTAGATGACTATCACAGGATGGGTAGATGACAGTGAACAGGATGGGTAGATGACTATCACAGGATGGGGTAGATGACAGTGAACAGATGGGTAGATGACTATCACAGGATGGGGTAGATGACTATCACAGGATGGGGTAGATGTCTATCACAGATGGGTTGATACAGTGAACAGGATGGGTAGATGACAGTGAACAGGATGGGGTAGATGACTATCACAGGATGGGGTAGATGACTATCACAGGATGGGTAGATGACTATCACAGGATGGGTAGATGACAATGAACAGGATGGGGTAGATGACTATCACAGGATGGGGTAGATGACTATCACAGGATGGGGTAGATGACTATCACAGGATGGGGTAAATGACGATGAACAGGATGAGGTAGATGACTATCACAGGATGGGGTAGATGACTATCACAGGATGGGGTAGATGACTGTCACAGGATAGGGTAGATGACTATCATAGGGTGGAGTAAATGACTATCATAGGATGGGGTAGATGACTGCCTGCAGGATGGGGTAGATGATTATCACAGGATGGGGTAGATGACAGTGAACAGGATGGGGTAGATACTATCACAGGATGGGGTAGATGACAGTGAACAGGATGGGGTAGATGATATCACAGGATGGGGTAGATGACTGCCAGCAGGATGGGTGTAGATGACAGTGAACAGGATGGGGTAGATGATTATCACAGGATGGGGTAGATGACTGCCAGCAGGATGGGGTAGATGACAGTGAACAGGATGGGGTAGATGACTGAACAGGATGGGGTAGATGACTATCACAGGATGGGGTAGATGACAGTGAACAGGATGCATTATATGACTATCACAGGATGGGGTAGATGACTATCACAGGATGGGGTAGATGACAGTGAACAGGATGCATTATATGACTATCACAGGATGGGGTAGATGACAGTGAACAGGATGCATTATATGACTATCACAGGATGGGGTAAGATGACAGTGAACAGGATGGGGTAGATGACAGTGAACAGAATGGGGTAGATGACTATCACAGGATGATGTGGTAGATGACTATCACAGGATGGGGTAGATGACTATCACAGGATGGGGTAGATGACTATCACAGGATGGGGTTGATGACAGTAAACAGGATGGGGTAGATGACAGTGAACAGGATGGGGTAGATCACTATCACAGGATGGGGTAGATGACAGTGAACAGGATGGGGTAGATGATTATCACAGGATGGGGTAGATGACTGCCAGCAGGATGGGTGTAGATGACAGTGAACAGGATGGGGTAGATGATTATCACAGGATGGGGTAGATGACTGCCAGCAGGATGGGGTAGATGACAGTGAACAGGATGGGGTAGATGACTGAACAGGATGGGGTAGATGACTATCACAGGATGGGGTAGATGACAGTGAACAGGATGCATTATATGACTATCACAGGATGGGGTAGATGACTATCACAGGATGGGGTAGATGACAGTGAACAGGATGCATTATATGACTATCACAGGATGGGGTAGATGACAGTGAACAGGATGCATTATATGACTATCACAGGATGGGGTAGATGACAGTGAACAGGATGGGGTAGATGACAGTGAACAGAATGGGGTAGATGACTATCACAGGATGATGTGGTAGATGACTATCACAGGATGGGGTAGATGACTATCACAGGATGGGGTAGATGACTATCACAGGATGGGGTTGATGACAGTAAACAGGATGGGGTAGATGACAGTGAACAGGATGGGGTAGATCACTATCACAGGATGGGGTAGATGACAGTGAACAGGATGGGGTAGATGACAGTGAACAGGATGGGGTAGATTACTATCACAGGATGGGGTAGATGACTATCACAAGATGGGGTAGATGACTATCACATGATGGGGTAGATGACTATCACAGGATGGGTAGATGACAGTGAACAGGACGGGGTAGATGACAGTGAACAGGTGGTGTAGATGACTCACAGGATGGGTTAGATGACTATCACAGGATGGGGTAGGCAACAATTAGGAAGATGTGTATAACAGCAATAAACAGGTAGTGATGGGTTTGGAAGAGCGTTTACTGCTGGCGGAAATTGAAACAAGAGCAAAAATAGAATTGTTGTGAAACAAGAGCAAAAGTAGAATTGTTGTGAAACAAGAGCAAAAGTAGAATTGTTGTGAAACAAGGGCAAAAATAGAATTGTTGTGAAACAAGGGCAAAAATAGAATTGTTGTGAAACAAGAGCAAAAATAGAATTGTTGTGAAACAAGAGCAAAAGTAGAATTGTTGTGAAACAAGGGCAAAAATAGAATTGTTGTGAAACAAGAGCAAAAGTAGAATTGTTGTGAAACAAGAGCAAAAGTAGAATTGTTGTGAAACAAGAGCAAAAATAGAATTGTTGTGAAACAAGGGCAAAAATAGAATTGTTGTGAAACAAGAGCAAAAGTAGAATTGTTGTGAAAAAAGAGCAAAAATAGAATTGTTGTGAAACAAGGGCAAAAATAGAATTGTTGTGAAACAAGAGCAAAAATAGAATTGTGAAACAAGAGCAAAAATAGAATTGTTGTGAAACAAGAGCAGAAATAGTATTGTTGTGAAACAAGAGCAAAAATAGAATTGTTGTGAAACAAGAGCAAAAATAGAATTGTTGTGAAACAAGAGCAAAAGTAGAATTATTGCGCCGCCCAACGAAGGAACAAACACAAGTCAAAACAAATACAGTGCGTTTCGACCGTTGGGTCTTTTTCCGGCAGGACAAATAACATTGATGACGATGGAAACCAATGACGAACAGACACTCACTAGTCTCTTCGATGCGGGTACTAACTTTGACATTTGATCAACAACTAAATCTGCGGAATTGAACTGAGGTTGAAGGGGAGATAATGCTGACAAATGATAATGATAAGAACAACAACACAACAGACAAAACAATAATAATAATAATAATAATAATAATAATAAATAATAATAATAATAATAATGATACTGATAATAATGATCCTATCGTTCTTCTTCCTCTGTTTCTACTGTTTCTGTGGTTGCTATTATTACTATAATCTTTATTATCATTAATATCATCATAACTATATTATTATACTATCATTGTTGTTACTATCATTATTATTTTAACGATGATCACAATAATAATGCTGACAAAATAGATAACAGTAATAACAATAGCAAATATTGTTGTGATTTTATTATTGTTATTAACTATCTGCCCTTTAACCTCAGTTCCATTCAGTAGTTTGAGCTGTTAACCCAAGACCAAATTTTGCACCCAGAGAGAAGAGATAAGTAACTGTCCGCCCGTCTTGTGTTTTCATTGTCTTGAATGTTGTTTGTTCTACCTGAAGAAGACTCAGTAGGTCGAACCACGTTGTGTTTGTTTTGTAATTTGTTTGTTCAATTCATTTGGCAGCGTGGTAATTCTATTTTTGTTCAGGTTGTGGTAGAGCCAATAAAGTGGTGGAGTATGCAACATTAAGAGGGTGTGATCGGCAGCAATAGACAGGTTGTGGGAGAGTGAAATAAAGAGAATGGATTACAACAACAACAACAACAACAACAATGAAAACAACAGTAACGGCAGCAACAGCCACAACAACCACCACAGGATGAGACAGTCGGCAATCAACAGACTGGATTAGATAACGCTTAGCAGGACGGGTAGACGACAATGAAAAGAAGGGGACTAATAACAATCCAGCAGCATGAGGGAGACAATGGTAAACAGGATGAAGTAAACAATAAACATAACAAAGTAGAGGGATGTAAACAGGTTGATGAAGACAGTAATAAACAAAATGAGGTAGACAATAATGAACAGATTAATATTAACAACAGCAGATGGGATGGAGTGAACAATAAACAGAATGGTGTAGATGTCATTAAACAGGACGATGTAGATGTCATTAAACAGGACGATGTAGATGTCATTAGACAGGACGATGTAGATGTCATTAAACAGGACGATGTAGATGTCATTAGACAGGACGATGTAGATGTCATTAGACAGGACGATGTAGTTGTCATTAAACGGGACGATGTAGATGTCATTAGACAGGACGATGTAGATGTCATTAAACAGGACGATGTAGATGTCATTAGATAGGACGATGTAGTGTCATTAAACAGGACGATGTAGATGTCATTAAACAGGACGATGTAGATGTCATTAAACAGGACGATGTACGGGACGATGCAGATGTCATTAAACAGGACGATGTACGGGACGATGTAGATGTCATTAAACAGGACGATGTAGATGTCATTAAACAGGACGATGTACGGGACGATGTAGATGTCAATAAACAGGACGATGTACAGGACGATGTAGATGTCATTAAACAGCAGATATAGATGTCATTAAACAGAACGATGTAGATGTCATTAAACGGGACGATGTAGATGTCATTAGACAGGACGATGTAGTTCAAGCAGGACGATGTAGAGATGTAGTGTCATTAAACAGGACGATGTAGATGTCATTAAACAGGACGATGTAGATGTCATTAGACAGGACGAAGTAGATGTCATTAACAGGACGTGGGCATAAACGGGACGATGTAGGTGTCATTAGACAGGATGTGGTCATTAACAATGTACATGTGTTATTAGATAAGGACATGTGTGCAAATTGAGGAGATGTAGAGCATTAAACAGATGATGGAGAGACAATAAACAGGAATGTAGGGATGAACGATCAATTAAACAGGATTGTACGGGACGACTGACATTAAACAGACGAGGTAGAGACATTAAACAGAATTGAGGGAGATGACAATAAACAGATTGTAAAGGGGATGTAGATTATTAAACAGATATAGATGTCATTAAACAGATCGATGGTAGACAATTAAAACGGGACGCATGTAGAGGGCATTAGACAGGAGATGTAGATGTCATAAACAGGACGATGAGGAGTGTAGATGTCATTAAACAGCGATGTAGATGTCATAGACAGGACGATTAGATGTCATTTGACAGGACGATGTAGATGTCATAACAGGACGGAGTAGATGTCGATAAACAGATGGGAGAGACATAAACAGCATGATAGGTGACGATCAACAGATGGGAGACGACAATGAACAGCATTGGATAGATAGACGACAATGTAGGTTGAGTGATGACGAATAAACAGATGAGGTAGACGACAATAAACAGATGAGGAGTAGACGATAAACAGTGAGAGACGACATAAACAAATGAGTAGAGAACAATAAACAGATGAGGTAGAGACGATAAACAGTTCAGGTATGTGACGAAAAAGAATGGTTAGATACGATAAAAGCATGGAGTAGATGACGATAAACAGGTGGAGTAGATGACGATAAACAGCATGGAGTAGATGACGATAAACAGGATGGAGTAGATGACGATAAACAGGATGGAGTAGGGTGACGATAAACAGGCATGGAGTAGATGAGATAAACAGCATGGAGTAGATGACGATAAACAGGATGGGTAGATGACGATAAACAGGATGGGTAGATGACGATAAACAGGATGGAGTAGATGACGATAAACAGCATGGAATAGATGACGATAAACAGGATGGAGTAGATGACGATAAACAGCATGGGTAGATGACGATAAACAGGATGGAGTAGATGACGATAAACAGGATGAGTAGATGACGATAAACAGCATGGAGTAGATGACGATAAAAGCATGGAGTAATGACGATAACGATGGAGTAGAGACGATAAACAGCATGGAGTAGATGACGATAAATTTAAGCGATCGGATGATAGATGACGATAAACAGGACGGTGTAGATGACAATTTGCCGGATGTGGTAGATGAAATCAACAACATAGGACAGACAACAATCTGTACAGCCGAGTGTAATTGCCAGTATCTCCTGACCATGTTGATTCTCATTGGCTCCCGCTGTGTCAGGCTAATGAGAGGAGTGCGTGCTTCGCGAGACTCGCCCAACACGCTGCGTCGCGTGCAGGTCACGCGCTAATCAGCCTCTGTTTGATTGACAAGCATTATAAGGCCGACTGAACTTGTC
This sequence comes from Conus canariensis, assembly GCA_033310375.1. NCBI lineage: Eukaryota > Metazoa > Mollusca > Gastropoda > Neogastropoda > Conidae > Conus > Conus canariensis. The sequence continues at coordinate 101,992,527 of CM065717.1, read as the reverse complement.
AATGTCATTTTCGGCTCTCCGTTGGTTGTACAGTTCTTTCCACACCTGTCTGTGTCTGCGTGACGTGCCTCTCTCTCTCTCTTCTCTCCTCCTCTCTCTTCTCTGTGTGTGTGTGTGTTGTGTGTGTGTGTTGTGTGGGTG
>CM065717.1:101962386-101989886 GCA_033310375.1 Conus canariensis | reverse complement strand
CTACCATCTACATGCGTTGTAGACGTCACTGTCATCACTCCCTCTCCATCAGACGTGACATCTACCATCTACATGCGTTGTAGACGTCACTGTCATTACTCCCTCTCCATCAGACGTGACATCTACCATCTATATGCGTTGCAGACGTCACTGTCATCACTCCCTCTCCATCACACGTGACATCTACCATCTATATGCGTTGCAGACGTCACTGTCATCACTCCCTCTCCATCACACGTGACATCTACCATCTACATGCGTTGCAGACGTCACTGTCATCACTCCCTCTCCATCATACGTGACATCTACCATCTACATGCGTTGCAGACGTCACTGTCATCACTCCCTCTCCATAAGACGTGACATCTACCATCTACATGCGTTGTAGACGTCACTGTCATCACTCCCTCTCCATCAGACGTGACATCTACCATCTACATGCGTTGTAGACGTCACTGTCATTACTCCCTCTCCATCAGACGTGACATCTGCCACCTACATGCGTTGTAGACGTGACTGTCATCACTTCCTCTCCATGAGACGTGACATCTGCCACCTACATGCGTTGTAAACGTCACTGTCATCTACTCCCTCTCCATCAGACGTGACATCTACTATCTACATGCGTTGTTGACGTCACTGCCATCACTCTCCATGATACGTGACATCCACCATCTACATGCGTTGTAGACGTCACTGTCATCACTCCCTCTCCATCAGACGTGACATCTACCATCTACATGCGTTGCAGACGTCACTGTCATCACTCCTTCTCCATCAGACGTGACATGACATCTACCATCTACATGCGTTGTAAACGTCACTGTCATCACTCCTTCTCCATCAGACGTGACATCTTCCATCTACATGCGTTGCAGACGTCACTGTCATCACTCCTTCTCCATCATACGTGACATCTTCCATTTATATGCGTTGCAGACGTCACTGTCATCACTCCCTCTCCATCATACGTGACATCTACCATCTACATGCGTTGTAGACGTCACTGTCATCATTCCCTCTCCATCAGACGTGACATCTACCATCTACATGCGTTGTTGACGTCACTGTCATCACTCTCCATCATACGTGACATCTACCATCCACATGAGTTGTAGACGCCACTGTCATCACTCCCTCTCCATCAGACGTGACATCTACCATCCACATGAGTTGTGGACGTCACTGCCATCACTCTCCATGATACGTGACATCTACCATCCACATGAGTTGTAGACGCCACTGTCATCACTCCCTCTCCATCATATGTGACTTTGATCCTCTCCCTGCACAATAGACGTCAGTGTCAATTCTCCATCGTATGTGACTTCTGCCCTCTTCCTGTACAATACACGTCACTCTCATCAACACCATCACCACCCCCCACCCACCCCCAACCCCATCGTATTTGACTTCTAAGTCTCTCTGTGTATAAATAGACATTATCGTTATTTCTCCTCCAGCATACGTTAATTCTTCCCTCTTCATGTACAATAGACGTCACTGTCAACACTCGTCTTTCCTCCCTTCTCCCTCACACGTGACATCTTTTATTTCCCTATGCACCAGACGTCATTGTCATTACTACACTCTCCATTATACGTGACTTCTACTCTCTCACTATACACCACACGTCATTGTCATTACTACACCCTCCATTAAACGTGACTTCTACTCTCTCACTATACACCACACGTCATTGTCATTACTACATCCTCCATTAAACGTGACTTCTACTCTCTCACTATACACCACACGTCATTGTCATTACTACACCCTCCATTAAACGTGACTTCTACTCTCTCACTATACACCACACGTCAATGTCATTACTACATCCTCCATTATACGTGACTTCTATTCTCTCACTATACACCACACGTCAATGTCATTACTACATCCTCCATTATACGTGACTTCTATTCTTTCCCTGTACACCAGACGTCATTGTCATCAGTCCACCCTTTATCATACGTGACTTCTACTCCTCTTCCTGTACAATAGACGTCACTGTTATCACTTTATTATACGTGACTTCTACCACTCTGCCTGTACAACACACGTAGTTGTTATCATTCCACCCTCCGTTATACGTGATTCTGCCAGTTGCATGTGGGACAGATGACACTATCACCATCACCCCCTCCCTCCTTCATCATACATGTGACATTATACGTGACTCTGCCAGTTGCATGTGGGACAGATGACACTATCACCACCCCGTCCTCCCTCCTCCATCATACATGTGACATTATACGTGACTCTGCCAGTTGCATCTGGGACAGATGACACTATCACCACCACCCCCTCCCTCCTCCATCATACATGTGACATTATACGTGACTGTCTGGTCCACCCTCCCTCCTACGTGACTTCTGCCATTTCAGTGTCTGTCCAGCGGTGCTTTGTATGGGTGTGGCCTGGATGTTGCGTGATGCGTGTGTGTGTGTGTGTGTGTGTGTGTGTGTGTGTGTGTGTGTGTGTGTGTGTGTGTGTGTGTGTGTGTGTGTGTGTGTGTGCTTGCGTGCGTGCTCGCGCGCGAGCGTGTGTGTATGTGAGAGAGAGAGAGAGAGAGAGAGAGAGAGAGAGAGAGAGAGAGAGAGAGAGAGAAGGTGGTGGTGGTGGTGGTGGAGGTGGTAGTGGTGGTGGCGGAGGTGGAGGTACGATCTTTGTTGATCCCAGGATCAATTCTGGGCCGTGGTCTCTCGACCTGTGCCGACGGCCAGCACCGAAGAGGTAAGCGGCTTTGAGGGAGAGGAGGGGAAGGGAGTGGGGGGTGGGGAGAGGGAAGGGGACAGGGAAAGGGAGGCACGGAGTCCGTTTGTGTGTCGTGCACTGTCCTTTGGAACAGTCAGGAGTGGCTGTGGATTGTCATGTCGTGGTAAGCAAACCTCAGTGACGAAGTTAATCCCAATGTTACCGAACCCTCACTGATGACGTCAATGTTGCTGTAACCAAAATTCTCACTGATGACGTCAATTTTGCTCTGGCCAAACTTTCATTGATGACAAAGTGCAGTAATCAAACCTTTATTAATGTCGTGAATGTTGTTGTAACAAAACATACACTTTTAGTCCTTAATGTTACAGTAGCCAAATCCACACATATGATGTTAATTGTGTTGTCACAAAATCGGTCCTGATGATGTCAATGGTGTTGTAACAAAATCTTCCCTGATGACGTCAATTCTGTTATAACAAAATCTTCACTGATGACGTCGGTGCTGTTGTAACAAAATCTTTCCTGATGATGTCAATGCTGCTGTAACAAAACCCTCACTGGGCTCTCGCGAAGTAAAGCGCTCTATAAATATCCTTTTACATTACATCACATTACTGATTACGTCAATGCTGTTGTAACAAAATCTTCACTGATGACGTCAATGCTGTTGTAACAAGATCTTCACCATGACGTTAATGTTGTTGTTGTAACCAAACGCTCGCTGATGATGTCAATGTTGATAGAATAACCAATCCATCACTGCTGACGTTAATGGTGTATTCAAACGTTCACTTTGAAGCTGATACTGCGGTAGCCAAACCCTCAATGACTACGTCAATGCTGATGCAAATAAATCCTGCTTAATGACGTTAATGGTGATGCAAAAAACATCGTCTGATGATGATAATGCTGTTAAAGGGTAACTCTCACTGATGACGTCATTACCTGGATGACCAATCTCACTGATGACGTCGTTATCGGTGGACCCCGGCCCTCACTGATGATGTTCCAGCTGTCAGACCGAGTTGCCACAAAGCCCTTCACCCTTTGACTGACCTTTGCTGTCTGTTCCCACAAAACCCCTTCACCATGTGACTGATCTTTCCTGTCTGTTCCCACAAAGCCCTTCACCCTGTGACTGATCTTTCCTGTCTGTTCCCACAAAGCCCTTCACCCTGTGACTGACCTTTCCTGTCTGTTCCCACAAAGCCCTTCACCCTGTGACTGTCCCACAAAGCCCCTTCACCATGTGACTGTCCCACAAAGCCCCTTCACCATGTGACTGTCCCACAAAGCCCCTTCACCCTGTGACTGACCTTTCCTGTCTGTTCCACAAAGCCCCTTTACTATGTGACTGTCCCACAAAGCCCCTTCACCATGTGACTGTCCCACAAAGCCCCTTCACCCTGTGACTGACCTTTCCTGTCTGTTCCCACAAAGCCCCTTCACCATGTGACTGTCCCACAAAGCCCTTCACCCTGTGACTGACCTTTCCTGTCTGTTCCCACAAAGCTCTTCACCCTGTGACTGACCTTTCCTGTCTGTTCCCACAAAGCCCCTTCACCATGTGACTGTCCCACAAAGCCCTTCACCCTGTGACTGACCTTTCCTGTCTGTTCCCACAAAGTCCTTCACCCTGTGACTGACCTTTCCTGTCTGTTCCCACAAAGTTCCTTCACCCTGTGACTGTCCCACAAAGCCCCTTCACCCTGTAACTGACCTTTTCTGTCTGTTCCCACAAAACCCTGGGCTTTCCTGGGCTTTGTGGGCCCCTTCACCCTGTGACTGACTTTTCCTGTCTGTTCCCACAAAGCCCCTTCACCCTGTGACTGCCCCACAAAGCCCTTCACCCTGTAACTGACCTTTCCTGTCTTTTCCCACAAGCCCTTCACCCTGTGACTGTCCCACAAAGCCCTTCACCCTGTGACTGACCTTTCCTGTCTGTTCCCACAAAGCCCCTTCACCCTGTGACTGACCTTTCCTGTCTGTTTCCACAAAGCCCCTTCACCCTGTGACTGACCTTTCCTGTCTGTTCCCACAAAGCCCCTTCACCATGTGACTGTCCCACAAAGCCCTTCACCCTGTGACTGACCTTTCCTGTCTGTTTCCACAAAGCCCCTTCACCCTGTGACTGTCCCACAAAGCCCTTCACCCTGTGACTGACCTTTCCTGTCTGTTCCCACAAAGCCCCTTCACCCTGTGACTGTCCCACAAAGCCCCTTCACCCTGTAACTGACCTTTCCTGTCTGTTCCCACAAAGCCCCTTCACCCTGTGACTGACCTTTCCTGTCTGTTCCCACAAAGCCCTTCACCCTGTGACTGACCTTTCCTGTCTGTGATTGACCTTTCCTGTCTGTGATGACTCCAGGCATTCAGGCATGATTACCAGTAGGTGATGTGTGCCTTTCCGACTGTGATGTGCCTCAGGCATTCAGCCAGGATTACCAGTAGGTGATGTGTGCCTTTCCGACTGTGATGTGCCTCAGGCATTCAGGCAGGATTACCAGTAGGTGATGTGTGCCTTTCCGACTGTGATGTCCTCAGGCATTCAGGCAGGATTACCAGGTGATGTGTGCCTTTCCGACTGTGATGACCTCAGGCATTCAGGCAGGATTATCAGTAGGTGATGTGTGCCTTTCCGACTGTGATGACCTCAGGCATTCAGGCAGGATTATCAGTAGGTGATGTGTGCCTTTCCGACTGTGATGACCTCAGACATTCAGACAGGATTACCAGTAGGTGATGTGTGCCTTTCCGACTGTGATGTGCCTCAGGCATTCAGGCAGGATTACCAGTAGGTGATGTGTGCTTTTCCGACTGTGATGACCTCAGGCATTCAGCCAGGATTACCAGTAGGTGATGTGTGTCTTTCCGACTTAGTCCGTCCCTGTTGTCTGTGATACAGGCAACGTGCATGAACTGTAAGCTTCCCTCGTTTTATTTTGTTCAGCGCATAAAATGCAAACATCTCCACCTGTTGTGTTTTGTTCAATACATAAAGTGTAAATGTCTCCTCATGTTTTGTTTTATTCAGTACATAAAGTGTAAACAATTCCTCGTGTTTTTGTTTGGTCAATACATAAAGTGTAAGCATCTCCCCTGTTTGTATTGTTCAGTATATAAAGTGTAAACATCTTTTGCTTTGGTTTGTTCAATGCATAAAGTGTAAACATCTCTTGTTTTGTTTTGATCAGTACGTAAAGTTTAAACATCTTCAATGTTGTAGTGTTCAGCACAAAAAGTGTAAACATCTCCCTTTTTTTTTGTTTCAGTACAGAAAGCGTGAACATCTCCTCCAGTTTTGTATTGTTCAGTATATACAGTGTAAACATCTCCCTTTTTTTTGGTCAGTACAGAAAATGTGAACATCTCCTCCAGTTTTGTATTGTTTGGTATATAAAGTGTAAACATCTCCTGCTTTGTTTCGTTCAGTATATAACGTGTAAGCATCTCCATTTGTTTTGCTTCGTTCAGTATATAACATGTAAGCATCTCCACTTGTTTTGCTTCGTTCAGTATATAACATGTAAACATCTCCATTTGTTTTGCTTCGTTCAGTATATAACATGTAAGCATCTCCACTTGTTTTGCTTCGTTCAGTATATAACATGTAAGCATCTCCACTTGTTTTGCTTCGTTCAGTATATAACATGTAAACATCTCCACTTGTTTTGCTTCGTTCAGTATATAACATGTAAGCATCTCCAATTGTTTTGTTTTGTTCAGTACATAAAGTGTAAGCATCTCCCACTGTTTTGTTTTGTACAATACATAAAGTGTAAACATCTGCTCCTGTTTTTTTTTCAGTACGTAAAGTGTGAGAATCCCCCGTTTTGTTTCGTTCAGTACACAAAGTGTTAACATCTCCCGTTTTGTTTCGTTCAGTACATAAAGTGTTAACATCTCCCGTTTTGTTTCGTTCTGTACATAAAGTGTTAACATCTCCCGTTTTGTTCTGTGTTGTACATAAAGTGTTAACATCTCCCGTTTTGTTTCGTTCAGTACATAAAGTGTTAACATCTCCCGTTTTGTTCTGTGTTGTACATAAAGTGTTAACATCTCCCGTTTTGTTCTGTGTTGTACATAAAGTGTTAACATCTCCCGTTTTGTTTCGTTCTGTATATAAAGTGTAAACATCTCCCGTTTTGTTTCGTTCAGTGCATAAAGTGTAAAGGTCTCCCGTTTTGTTTCGTTCAGTACATAGAGTGTAAACATCTCCCGTTTTGTTTTGTTCTGTACATAAAGTGTAAACATCTGCCGTTTTGTTTCGTTCAGTGCATAAAGTGTAAAGGTCTCCCGTTTTGTTTCGTTCAGTACATAAAGTGTAAACATCTCCCGTTTTGTTTTGTTCTGTACATAAAGTGTAAACATCTCCCGTTTTGTTTTGTTCTGTACATAAAGTGTAAACATCTCCCGTTTTGTTTTGTTCTGTACATAAAGTGTAAACATCTGCCGTTTTGTTTTGTTCAGTACATAAAGTGTAAACATCTCCCGTTTTGTTTTGTTCTGTACATAAAGTGTAAACATCTGCCGTTTTGTTTCGTTCTGTGCACAAAGTGTTAACATCTCCCGTTTTGTTTCGTTTTGTACATAAAGTGTTAACATCTCCCGTTTTGTTTCGTTCTGTATATAAAGTGTAAACATCTCCCGTTTTGTTTCGTTCAGTACATAAAGTGTAAACATCTCCTGTTTTGTTTCTTTCTGTACATAAAGTTTTAACATCTCCCGTTTTGTTCTGTGTTGTACACAAAGTGTTAACATCTCCCGTTTTGTTTCGTTCTGTACATAAAGTGTAAACATCTCTTCCTGCTGTCTTTTGTTCAGTGCGTACAGTGCAAACATTTCTTCCTGCTGTCTGTTGTTCAGCGCGTACAGTTCAAACATTTCTTCCTGCTGTCTTTTGTTCAGTGCGTACAGTGCAAGCATTTCTTCCTGCTGTCTTTTGTTCAGTGCGTACAGTGCAAACATTTCTTCCTGCTGTCTTTTGTTCAGTGCGTACAGTGCAAACATTTCTTCCTGCTGTCTGTTGTTCAGTGCGTACAGTGCAAGCATTTCTTCCTGCTGTCTTTTGTTCAGTGCGTACAGTTCAAACATTTCTTCCTGCTGTCTTTTGTTCAGTGCGTACAGTGCAAGCATTTCTTCATGCTGTCTTTTGTTCAGTGCGTACAGTGCAAGCATTTCTTCCTGCTGTCTTTTGTTCAGTGTGCACAGTGCAAACATTTCTTCCTGCTGTCTTTTGTTCAGTGCGTACAGTGCAAGCATTTCTTCCTGCTGTCTTTTGTTCAGTGCGTACAGTGCAAACATTTCTTCCTGCTGTCTTTTGTTCTGTGTATAACACATGAACATCTCTTCCTGCTGTCTTAGTTCTGAGTATAACACATGAACATCTTTTCCTGCTGTCTTTTGTTCTGAGTATAACGCATGAACATCTCTTCCTGCTGTCTTTTGTTCTGTGTATAACACATGAACATCTCTTCCTGCTGTCTTTTGTTCTGTGTATAACACATGAACATCTCTTCCTGCTGTCTTTTGTTCTGTGTATAACACATGAACATCTCTTCCTGCTGTCTTTTGTTCTATACATGAAGTGTAATGCCTACTAAACATCTCTTCCTGTACACGAAGTGTAATGCCTACTGAACATCTCTTTCTGTACATGGAGTGTAATGCCTACTGAACATCTCTTCCTGTACATGAAGTGTAATGCCTACTGAAAATCTCTTCCTGTAGATGGAGTGTAATGCCTACCGAACATCTCTTCCTGTACATGAAGTTTAATGCCTACTGAACATCTCTTCCTGTACATAAAGTGTAATGCCTACTGAACATCTCTTCCTGCTGGCTTTGTTCTGTACATGAAGTGTAATGCCTACTGAACATCTCTTCCTGCTGTCTTTGTTCTGTACATGAAGTGCAATGCCTACTGAACATCTCTTCCTGCTGTCTTTGTTCTGTACATGAAGTGTAATGCCTACTGAACATCTCTTCCTGTTCTGTACATGAAGTGTAATGCCTACTGAACATCTCTTTATGTTCTGTGCATGAAGTGTAATGCCTACTGAACATCTCTTCCTGCTGTCTTCTTTGTTCTGTACATGAAGTGTAATGCCTACTGAACATCTCTTCATGTTCTGTGCATGAAGTGTAATGCCTACTGAACATCTCTTCCTGCTGTCGTCTTTGTTCTGTGCATGAAGTGTAATGCCTACTAAACATCTCTTCCTGCTGTCTTCTTTGTTCTGTACATGAAGTGTGATGCCTACTGAACGTCTCTTCATGCTGTCTTTGTTCTGTACATGAAGTGTAATGCATTCTGAACATCTCTTCCTGCTGTCTTTGTTCTGTGCATGAAGTGTAATGCATACTGAACATCTCTTCCTGTTCTGTACATGAAGTGTAATGCCTACTGAACATCTCTTCCTGTTCTGTACATGAAGTGTAATGCCTACTGAACATCTCTTCCTGCTGTCTTCTTTGTTCTGTACATGAAGTGTAATGCCTTAAGAACACTTCTTCCTGTTCTGTACATGAAGTGTAATGCCTACTGAACATCTCTTCCTGCTGTCTTTGTTCTGTACATGAAGTGTAATGCCTACTGAACATCTCTTCCTGCTGTCTTCTTTGTTCTGTACATGAAGTGTAATGCCTACTGAACATCTCTTCCTACTGTCTTTGTTCTGTACATGAAGTGTAATGCCCACTGAACATCTCTTCCTGTTCTGTACATGAAGTTCAATGCTTACTGAACATCTCTTCCTGCTGTCTTCTTTGTTCTGTACGTGAAATGTAATGCCGTCTGAACATCTCTTCATGCTGTCTTTATTCTGTAAATGAAGTGTAATGCCTACTGAACATCTCTTCCTGTTCTGTACATGAAGTGTAATGCCTACTGAACATCTCTTCCTGCTGTCTTCTTTGTTCTGTACATGAAGTGTAATGCCTACTGAACATCTCTTCCTGTTCTGTATATGAAGTGTAATGCCTTCTGAACATATCTTCCTACTGTCTTTGTTCTGTACATGAAGTGTAATACCTACTGAACATCTCTTCCTACTGTCTTTGTTCTGTACATGAATTGTAATGCCTATTGAACATCTCTTCCTACTGTCTTTGTTCTGTACATGAAGTGTAATGCCTTCTGAACATCTCTACCTACTGTCTTTGTTCTATGCATGAAGTGTAATGCCTTCTGAACATCTCTTCTTACTGTCTTTGTTCTGTACATGAAGTGCAATGCCTACTGAACATCTCTTCTTACTGTCTTTGTTCTGTACATGAAGTGCAATGCCTACTGAACATCTCTTCCTACTGTCTCTGCTCTGTACATGAAGTGTAATGCCTAATGAACATTTCTTCCTACTGTCTCTGCTCTGTACATGAAGTGTAATGCCTTCTGAACATCTCTTCCTGCTGACTTTGTTCTGTACATGAAGTGTAATGCCTACTGAACATCTCTTCCCGTTCTGTACATGACGTGTAATGCCTGCTGTCTTTGTTCTGTACATGAAGCGCAATGCCTACTGAACATCTCTTCCTGCTGTCTTTGTTCTGTACATGAAGTGCAATGCCTACTGAACATCTCTTCCTGTTGTCTTTGTTCTGTACGTGAAGTGTAATGCCTTTTGAACATCTCTTCCTGTACATGAAGTGCAATGCCTACTGAACATCTCTTCCTGCTGTCTTTGTTCTGTACATGAAGTGTAATGCCTACTGAACATCTCTTCCTGCTGTATTCTTTGTTCTGTACATGAAGTGTAATGCCTTCTGAACATCTCTTCCTGCTGTCTTTGTTCCTTACATGAAATGTAATGCCTACAGAACATCTCTTCCTGTACATGAAGAGTAATGCCTACTGAACATCTCTTCCTGTACATGAAGAGTAATGCCTACTGAACATCTCCTCCTGTACATGGAGTGTAAATCCTACTGAACATCTACATCTCTTCCTGTACATGGAGTGTAATGCCTACTGAACATCTCTTCCTGTACATGAAGTGTAATGCCTACTGAAGATCTCTTCCTGTACATGGAGTGTAATGCCTACTGAACATCTCTTCCTATACATGGAGTGTAATGCCTACTGAACATCTCTTCCTGTACATGGCGTGTAATGCCTACTGAAGATCTCTTCCTGTACATGAAGTGTAATGCCTACTGAACATCTCTTCCTGTACATGGAGTGTAATGCCTACTGAACATCTCTTCCTGTACATGGAGTGTAATGCCTACTGAACATCTCTTCCTGTACATGGCGTGTAATGCCTACTGAAGATCTCTTCCTGTACATGAAGTGGAATGCCTTCTGAACATCCTTGCGCTGTCTACTGGGCTACGATGACACCGGTACCGGAAAATGTAAGTCTTCAGTTTGTCAGGCGCATGCGCGTGCACGCACGCACACACACACACACACACACACACACACACACACACACACACACACACACACACACACACACACACACACACAGACGTGCGCTCGTTTACACACTACCAACACCACCGCCACCACCATCGTCAAACGACGTCTGGTAACTACATAACATTGTTTACACAGGAAAGTCCAGCAGTGACGGTGAGATTCTCATTGGAAATGACTTGGACCAGAACGCAGTACAGTCAGATTGACATTTTGGCGTTTCTGTATATGTGTATGTGTGTGTTTCTGTATATGAGTATGTGTGTGTTTCTGTATAAGTGTATGTGTGTGTTTCTGTATATGTGTATGTGTGTGTTTATGTATATGTGTATGTGTGTGTCTATGTATATGTGTATGTGTGTCTATGTATATTTGTATGTGTGTGTTTATGTATATGTGTGTGTTTATGTATATGTGTATGTGTGTGTTTATGTGTATGTGTATGTGTGTGTTTATGTGTATGTGTGTGTTTATGTATATGTGTATGTGTGTGTCTATGTATATGTGTATGTGTGTGTTTATGTGTATGTGTATGTGTGTGTTTATGTATATGTGTATATGTGTATGTGTTTATGTGTATGTGTATTTGTGTGTTTATGTGTATGTGTGTGTTTATGTGTATGTGTGTGTTTATGTGTATGTGTATGCGTGTGTTTATGTATATGTGTCTGTATGTGTCTATGTATATATGCATGCGTGTGTGTTTATGTATATGAGTATGTGTGTGTTTATATATATATGAGTATGTGTGAGTTTATGTATATGTGTATGTGTGAGTTTATGTATATGTGTATGGGTGCGTAAATTTGTGTGTTTGTGAAGAGGTGGGAGAGGGGTGGTGATGGGTAAAGGAGTAGACAATTGGGAGGTGGGGGGGGGGGTGGGAGGGGGGAGGGAGAGGGAGGGACATTCGGAAGTCTTTCCACATCATGTCACTGAAAAGATAGAGACACTCCCTACTTCTATCCTTACTTTCACGTCATGCAACCCCCCCTCTCCCCCAGCCACTATACCTTTTCATTTCTCTCTCTCTCTCTCTCTCTCTCTCTCTCTCTCTCTCTCTCTCTCTCTCTCTCTCTCTCTCTCTCTCCAGACCAGATCCAGTTTTCCGGAGCTTGGTTTCATCTGACATGACACGAAGGGAGACCACCCCTAATCCTATAACGTGCTGCGACTGTTAAGTCCCTTTGCTGTGATGGAAGAGGTTTATGACGGTGATTTTTCTTTCCCTCTCTAGGCAATATTTTTTCTCACACACATGATCGGGACACTTTCTTCACAAGCTCGCGTGCGAACGTGTGTGTGTCTGTGTTTGTATGTGCATGCGTACATGCATGCGTGCACCCCCGCGCGCGCGTGTGTGTATATGTCGGTGTTTGTATGCGTGTGTATGTATCTGTGTGTCTGTATGTCTCTGTCTGATTGTCTGAGAGAGAGAGAGAGAGAGAGAGAGAGAGAGAGAGAGAGAGAGAGAGAGAGAGAGAAAGAGAGAGACAGCGGATAGGAGGGGGTGGGGATGGGGATCAGTGTGGAGACCATAATGTGTGTATGTGTGTGTGTGTGTGTGTGTGTGTGTGTGTGTGTTGTGTGTGTGTGTGCGCGCGCGCGCGCGTGAGTGCGTGCGTGCGTGCGTGTGTGTGTGTGTGTGTGTGTGTGTGTGTGTGTGTGCGTGCGTGCGTGCGTGTATGTGTGTGTGTGTGTGTGTGTGTGTGTGTGTGGAGGAGGATATTTTGAGGGGGTGGGCGTGTCTGAAAAAGGGCAGGACAGTATATGAGGTAGAGGACGAGGGGGTGGGGGTGGGGGTAGGGAAAGGGGCGGTGTTCCAGGTATACAATGATGCTTTGGACACAGCGGCTTTGGTCAGTACTGTGGTCAAGTCTCACATTGACCCGCACATGCCTCAGACCCTGTCACCACACAGAGCCTGGAGTTTACTGACCGATGAAGACCAGGTAGTTTCTACCTCAATGATCGACACTGACCGCTGGGTCTGACCTCTGGGCTGGTGTAGGTGTGAGGACAGATCGGTCAATGGTGGGTTGAATCATCGTGGTATTTCATGGGTGAGGAAAGTGAGGAATCACTGTCTCCCTGAATTCATTTCACGTTTTGTGTGTGAGGTCACTGATAAGTCACTACTCGGCTGATTTATCGAAGTGTACCGTAAGTGAGGAATCAGATTTGTCACAACTAGATAAAATCATTGTAATACTTAAATGAATTAAATAATCAAATTTGTCAACGCTAGGTAAAATCATTGTAGTACTTTCTGTTTCCTAGGTAACTTCGTCTTCCCTGTGACCCGACGTTTGCAATGTGTGATGCGAGTGTCTGCTTTGTGTGCGTTCGTGTCTGTGTGAGTGTGTGTTTGCGTGCATGCATGCTTGTGAGTTTGTGTCCTTGCTTTGGATTTTGATGCCTTTTTCTCATGTATGATTGTTATATATTGTGTGATTTGATGTCTGTTGTGATATTGTAAACGCCTAGGGCATTCAATTGATTAGGCGTCATAAATGTTCATAATAATAATAATAATAATACTTAAATGAATGAAATAATCAAATTTGTCAACGCTAGGTAAAATCATTGTAGTACTTAAATGAATGAGATAACCAAATTTGTCAACGCTAGGTAAAATCATTGTAGTACTTAAATGAATGAGATAATCAGATTTGTCAATGCAAGGTAAAATCATTATAGTACTTAAATGAATGAGACAATCAGATCTGTCACTGCTAGGTAAAATCATTGTAGAACTTAAATGAATGAGATAATCAGATCTGTCACTGGCAGGTACATTCGTTGTAGCAGAACATACCTTTGAAGTGATCTTTTTCTGCTCAGAGCTTGCATGTGATGGGGAATGACAGCCACTTTCAACTTATCGATCACAGGGCAATTCAAAATCTGTGATAATCAGCTAGCCCGCATAGACCGGTTTGAAGAAATTCACACAAAAATTTGAGGCGGGTATGTAATCTAAATTGTGACATGTTGTTAGTCTTAATTTGGCCGGTTTCTCTCACATAATCTCAATGCTCAATAGAACAGAAACAAGGGCGGCAATTAAAGATGACCTCTGAAACATGTTTTCTAACGCATGTTTCCACCTGTCACACTTTGATGTATCAGCATTAATAATAATAATAATAATAATGAATACTTATATAGCGCCTATTCTCGGCTAGAGACCAAGCTCTAAGCGCTTTACAATCAACACTCGTTCACACAACGGGCTGCCTACCTGGGTAGTGCCGACTGAAGAGCTGCCAGCTGGCGCTTCATTCAGTCGTTTCCCGTGTCATCCAGTCAGTATCGTTCAATATCGATCACTCATTTTCCTTACTTCCTTCATTCTTTCCATTTCTCACGCAGGGTGCATGCTATATGTAACGTGTCATCCATACCAACGGCCAAACTGGCCTACTCTTCCGAAAGTTGGTGATGGGATTTTACGTGTGTGCAAGATGTTATGCGTGCGTTCACACACGGAACCTCGGTTTATAGTCTCATTCGAAGGACTGTATGGGAAATGGAGTCAGAACCAATGTTAACTCCGAGGGAAAAATCCCCCTGTACCGAAACGCCCCCGGTGGAGGTTCGAACCCGCAACCCCAGGATCACCAAGATTACGAGTCCGGCGCTCTACCAACTGAGCTATTCCGGCTCCCGGAAGAATGCTCAATTTAAAATGTCATTAAACAAATGATAACACACTGGTAATTTTCAAATAAAATATGTGCTTTTTTTATAGATTTATTTCATATTGTAATTCATTAAACCTCTTCTTAAATGAATCTTTGTGTAGATAAAAATATGATAAATACACGATTATCATTGTGTCCAATGAAGATAGTAGGGATGACAGTCACATACAGCTTGTTGACCAAAGGTCAGATCAATCTCTGTGACAATCAGCTTGCTGACCACAAGTCAGATCAATCTCTGTGACAATCAGCTTGTTGACCACAAGTCAGATCAATCTCCGTGACAATCAGCTTGTTGACCACAAGTCAGATCAATCTCTGTGACAATCAGCTTGTTGACCACAGGTCAGATCAATCTCTGTGACAATCAGCTTGTTGACCACAAGTCAGATCAATTTCTGTGACAGTCAGCTTGCTGACCACAAGTCAGATCAATCTCTGTGACAATCAGCTCAGCTTGTTGATCACAAGTCAGATCAATCTCTGTGACAATCAGTGAAGACAGTAGGGATGACAGTCACATACAGCTTGTTGACCACAAGTCAGATCAATCTCTGTGACAATCAGCTTGTTGACCACAAGTCAGATCAATCTCCGTGACAATCAGTGAAGATAGGGATGACAGTCACATACAGCTTGTTGACCACAATCAGATCAATCTCTGTGACAATCAGCTTGCTGACCACAAGTCAGATCAATCTCTGTGACAATCAGTGAAGACAGCAGGGATGACAGTTACATACAGCTTGTTGACCACAGGTCAGATCAATCTCTGTGACAATCAGTGAAGACAGTAGGGATGACAGTCACATACAGCTTGTTGACCACAAGTCAGATCAATCTTTGTGACAATCAGTTTGTTGACCACAAGTCAGATCAATCTCTGTGACAATCAGGTTGTTGACCACAGGTCAGATCAATCTCTGTGACAATCAGTGAAGACCGTAGGGATGACAGTCACATACAGCTTGCTGACCACAAGTCAGGTCAATCTCTGTGACAATCAGCTCAGATCAATCTCTGTGACAATCAGCTTGTTGACCACAGGTCAGATCAATCTCTGTGACAATCAGCTTGTTGACCACAGGTCAGATCAATCTCTGTGACAATCAGTGAAGACAGTAGGGATGACAGTCACATACAGCTTGCTGACCACAAGTCAAATCAATCTCTGTGACAATCAGCTTGTTGACCACAGGTCAGATCAATCTCTGTGACAATCAGCTTGTTGACCACAGGTCAGATCAATCTTTGTGACAATCAGTGAAGGCCGTAGGGATGACAGTCACATACAGCTTGCTGACCACAGGTCAGATTAATCTCCGTGACAATCAGCTTGCTGACCACAATCAGATCAATCTCCGTGACAATCAGGTTGTTGACCACAGGTCAGATCAATCTCTGTGACAATCAGCTTGTTGACCACAAGTCAGATCAATCTCTGTGACAATCAGCTTGTTGACCACAAGTCAGATCAATCTCTGTGACAATCAGCTTGTTGACCACAAGTCAGATCAATCTCTGTGACAATCAGCTTGTTGACCACAAGTCAGATCAATCTCCGTGACAATCAGTGAAGACAGTCGGGATGACAGTCACATACAGCTTGTTGACCACAAGTCAGATCAATCTCTGTGACAATCAGTGAAGACAGTAGGGATGACAGTCACATACAGCTTGTTGACCACAAGTCAGATCAATCTCCGTGACAATCAGCGAGGCCTTGTCCGCGCAGACCGGGACTCAAACACAGAAAAACGACTTAAAGGGCACACTTTTCACCATGACCCCAGTCACCTCCCTTTTACGAGTTGATCCTCCTCCCCCTCTCAAGGCTGTTATCAAGGAGACGTCATTGCATGCACACTATTCCCCTCTCAAGGCTGTTATCAAGGAGACGTCATTGCATGCACACTATTCCCTCTCAGGCTTTACAAGGAGACTCATCATCACATATTCCCCTCTCAAGGCTGTTATCAAGGAGACGTCATTGCATGCACACTATTCCCCTCTCAAGGCTGTTATCAAGGAGACGTCATTGCATGACACTATTCCCCTCTCAAGGCTGTTATCAAGGAGACGTCATTGCTGCACATATCCCTCTCAAGCTGTTATCAGAGACGTCATTGCATGCACACTATTCCCTCTCAAGGCTGTTATCAAGGAGACGTCATTGCATGCACACTATTCCCTCTCAAGCGTTATCAAGAGACGTCATTGCATGCACACTATTCCCTCTCAAGGTGTTATAAGGAGACGTCATTGCATGCACACTATTCCCCTCTCAAGGCTGTTATCAAGGAGACGTCAT
Organism: Conus canariensis; assembly: GCA_033310375.1. NCBI lineage: Eukaryota > Metazoa > Mollusca > Gastropoda > Neogastropoda > Conidae > Conus > Conus canariensis. The sequence continues at coordinate 101,972,728 of CM065717.1, read as the reverse complement.
TGCATGCACACTATCCCTCTCAAGCTGTTATCAAGGAGACGTCATTGCATGCACACTATTCCCCTCTCAAGGCTGTTATCAAGGAGACGTCATTGCATGCACACTATTCCATATACGCTACACCACATATGTTAAGGTTTGAGACAACACTCCACACGAGTTAAAGCTGAGGAATAAATGAATTAATGGCCAAGACGAGAGAAAAAAAATTGTAGAAGAGGTTCTCAAAGCCTTAGCAGATGTCTAACCTACGCACTGGCCCAACACGTTGGTCAGACCTTGGGAACCTAGCTTTCGCTGGCTGTGCCATTATAATATATAGTGTGTGTGTGTGGAGTGAGTGTATACGTGTGTGGGCTCGGGCCTCTGTGTGGTGTGTGTGTGTGTGTGTGTGTGTGTGTGTGTGTGTGTGTGTGTGTGTGTGTGTGTGTGTGGTGATCTGTGAGCTTGTGTGAGCATGCTTCTGTACGGACATGTCTACACGTGCACGCGTGTGCGCGCCTTCAGAAGATGACAACCACCCGCGCGCGAATACACACACACACACACACACACACACACACACACACACACACACACACACACACGCACGCACGCACGCACGCACGCATTCACACACACACACACACACACACACACACACACACACACACACACACACACACACACACACACACACACACACACCAACGCAACACCTTCTTTTCCTCCAAATTTCTTTGATCACTCTGTTCTATGAAACGTTTGAGTAGAGCCAACCCTTTCTCCACATTTGTCTTGAGTTTTGTGTTGTTGCAAAGCGAGAGGACTGCAGGCGGAAATCTAAACAAATCTTAAATAAATGTTAGCGAACCGCCCAGAGAACGTGGACAAACGAGTCACAAGACGAAACACAACGCGTTTCGACCTCATAGGTCTTCATCAGGTGAGACATAAACGAATAAAACAACGAAAATTCACTTAGCTTTGATCGCTTCAGATCACTTCGCAGGGTTCAGCGCAAGGAAGAAGACGTTGAATGCATTCAACGCTTCTTCCTTGCGCTGAACCCTGCGAAGTGATCTGAAGCGATCAAAGCTAAGTGAATTTTCGTTGTTTTATTCGTTTATGTCTCACCTGATGAAGACCTATGAGGTCGAAACGCGTTGTGTTTCGTCTTGTGACTCGTTTGTCCACGTTCTCTGGGCGGTTCGCTAACATTTATTTAAGATTTGTTGAGTTTTGTGGTTCCATCAACATCTAAGGTGTCTGGTGTTGCGTTTGTTTTGTGTTTTCCTTCCATGCGATTATAAAACTGTCATAACTGAACGAGTGTTGCGCCATAATTCTTGACAAGTTATATTAATAGCTAGTTCAGCCTGGCATTGATGATGAAATTACAGCATCTGAGCTGGATAACGCAATAGCTAGATGCACTAAGGATAGTGCTCCAGGTCCAGACAAAGTACAGTATGCAGATATCAAACAGCTCTCATAAGAGGAGAGAACCCATCGCTTCAGTCTTTACCAGGACACTTTTGATAAAAGCGATGTCCCAGAAGAATGGACACACAGTTACCCGAAAGCTTTAACAAAACCAGGAAAAGATCATCATCAGCTAAATGGCTGCCGCATACTAACTTTGCGAAATATAATAGTGAAGCTCACGGAACGAATCATTTCTAGAAAAATTCGCAAGAGACGTTGAAAGTAGGCAAACCCTCCCACTCAATCAAGGAAGCTACAGAACACGTAAAAGGACACGGGGAAAATGCGGCCTCTTTTGCCAGCGACGTACGAAGGATTCTAAAGAAAAGAAGAAACACTGGCAGTTGCAATAGACCTGCAAGATGCACACAACAAAGTCCTGTTCTCTCTTCTCACGGAGCTACTCTTTGACAATGGTCTCAGCAGGACACTTACACGATGGATTGCAGAACTTCAGGAGCGAATAGTCAACCCACGATTTGGAGACTGGACGTCTGAACCTCATAAACAGTCTATGGGATTACCTCAAGGTCCTCCTGTTTCCCATATTTTATACAATGTTTGCACTAAAGGCCTCGCAGACCTCAACAGGAACGGAATTGCTTGAGTGTTGACACTAGCAGATGGCGGTCTGATCTACAAAACATCGTAGAATGCTCAAGAAAGAACGAAAAGCAGTTCAGCAAAAGTTGAACAACATCGCTCAGTGCTGTCAGAAAACCGGATCGTCCATCAACCATGCAAAGCCCAGACACTGGTCTGCACTCTCAACAACAAGACATCAGTTTGGCCGATCTGATGTGATACGAAATCTAAAGAATCACCTAAACAAACAAGATAAAGGCACAAAACCATTGTCTATCATTCAGACCTGAACATCAAGAGAGGAAGTGGCCGCACATCCAGACTTAAAGAAAGAGCAAGAAACACCACCAACCAACCAAACAAAGGGATAATCTCAAAGCCAAGACTGCGAAGACTCCAAGAGATTGGGGCAGACTCATATTGGTCCTTTCCAGTAACAGACAGAAATGATCAAACACACGTCAACTGAGATGAGACTTTGGATCTCTCAGCGACCTCAGTGTATACTGTAGACGTGTGTGTGTGCTGGGGCGATGCAGGTGAGTGAATTGGAGAGTCCATAGATGTGTGTGTGTGTGTGTGTGTGTGTGTGTGTGTGTGTGTGTGTGTGTGTGTGTGTGTGTGTGTGTGTGTCTGCACACACACACACACACGCACACGCTCGCGCTTGCTTGCGCTTGCATGCGCTCCCGCTTCCGTGCATACACCTGCACATGCGTGCATGCGCAGATACATACACACACACACACGCGCGCGCGCGCGAGCGTACCCACACACACACACATGCGTACACGCCCATACATACAAGCACACACACGTACACACACATAACGTACACACACATGTGCAGATACCTGTGTGCGGGAGCATGCTCACACAAGCCCACAGATCACATACATGCACGCGCGCGCGCGCACACGCACGCACACACACACACACACACACACACACACACACACACACACACACACACACACGTACACATGCACACGTCTACGCATACTTACACACCATGCACACAAACGCGTGTATTCGCGCACTGGAGACACTTGCACACACATGGGCCCGTGCACACACACACACACACGCGCGCGCGCGCGCGCGTGCGCGCACACACACACACACACACACATGCACGCACGCACGCACACGTACACACACACACACACACAAACACACACACACACGCGCGCGCGCGCGCGCGCGCACACACACACTCACACTCACCATTCACACATTCAATAATAATGATGGCACAGCCAGTACCCAAGTACTGGCTGATACTCAAGTAGATACCCAAGGTATGACCAGCGCTTACGTTAAACATCTACTAAGTCGTATTCCCTCATCTTAGTTATTAATTCATTTATCCATCAGCTTAAAATCCTGCGCAGTATGGTTTCAAAACTCAAGGGATATGGTGTAGCGTATATGGACTAGTCCGCACGCAGTGACACCTCTTTGATGAAACTGAAACTGATAGTGAATCTCCCCTACCCGTCTCCCCTGCCTTCTCAGTGGCACTCTCCTCACTCCTCACATGCCTTTCCCAATGCGTCTACCCCCCCCCCCACCCCTCTGAATAACACCAGTTCCACCCGTTCGTCATCACCCTTTCGCTTCTCTCCACCCTCCATTCATAGTGCCCTCCAGGCAAAGTTACTGAGGCATAAGGGAGAGAAGACAGATGATTCAGTGAGAACAGTGTTTACTTCCCTTTACTCTCTCTCTCTCTCTCTCTCTCTCTCTCTCTCTCTCTCACACACACACACACACACACACACATGCGCGCGCACTGAGACATATATGCACACACGCGCACGCACGCTCTTTCACGCACATAGATATCAACACGCGCGCTCACACTCACACACACACGTGCGTACAAATACTCTCGAACACATAACTTCCCCCCCCCCCCCCCACTCTGACAAACACAGACACACAGACACACAGATACACAGACACACACACACACACACACACACGCGCGCGCGCGCGCGCGCGCGCGCGCGCGCACTGCACGCTCTGTGGGTGAAGGTGGAGGTGGTGGCATGCAGAAGACTTGCCATCGCAGGGGGGAGGGGGGGGGGGGGGGAGGAGAGGGAAGAAGACTGGAGGTAAAGAATGGGGTGGCCACATTCACTGCCTGTGACTCCAAGACAGCAGTCAGGTGCCCAAGGTGCGCGCAGTCCTGAGTTAGCTCCCTGTTCAACAAGGACTCAAGGTGCGCGCAGTCCTGTATTCAGCCCCTTGTTCTGCAAGGACTCTGCCCCTTTAGAACGAGCAGAACTCAAGTCAGAGGTCGGAAGAGGGAAGGCACAAGAAAAAAGGGGTAGTTGTGTGTGCTTGTGTGTGTGTGTGTGTGTGTGTGTGTGTGTGTGTGTGTGTGCGTGCGTGCGTGCGTGCGTGTGTGTGTGTGTGTGTGTGTGTGTGTGTGTGTGTGTGTGTGTGTGTTGTGTGTGTGTGTGTGCGCGCGCGCGCCTGTGTCTGTGTCTGTGCGTGGTTTGGTGTGTGTGGGGGTGAAGGGGTGACGGCGGGGGGTGGGGGCAGGGTCATCAGAAAGGGCAAAGTCGTGGATGTTTCAGTTTCAGTTTCATCAAGGATGTGTCACTGCGTGTGGATTAGTCCATATACGCTACACCACATGCGCTAAGTTTTGAGACCACACTACGCACGTATGTTTCAAGTTAAAGACAGAGAGAGGAAGTGAGCAAAGGAATACACAATCATGTTGGCATTAAACAGCTGACACTTTGTCACCAGTCAATGCGAAGAGACTGTAGCTGTGAGGAATGTGAGCAGCCTGGTGAGATATACATTTCCCAATAAATGTGAACAGCCAGATGAGATATACGTTTCCCAATAAATGTGAGCAGCCAGACGAGATATACATTTCCCAATAAATGTGAACAGCCATATGAGATATACGTTTCCCAATAAATGTGAACAGCCAGATGAGATATACATTTCCCAATAAATGTGAACAGCCAGATGGGATATACATTTCCCAATATATGTGAACAACCAGATGGGATATACATTTTCCAATAAACGTGAACAGCCAGTTGTGATATACATTTCCCAATAAATATGAACAGCAGTATGTGATACATTTCCCAATAAATGTGAACAGCCATATGTGATATACATTTCCCAATAAATGTGAACAGCGAGATGGGATATACATTTCCCAATATATGTGAACAGCCAGATGGGATATACATTTTCCAATAAGCGTGAACAGCCAGTTGTGATATACATTTCCCAATAAATATGAACAGCGGTATGTGATACATTTCCCAATAAATGTGAACAGCCAGATGAGATATACGTTTCCCAATAAATGTGAGCAGCCAGATGAGATATACATTTCCCAATTGCTGTCAGAAAACCGTTCCACAATAAGTCAACCTGTTGGATTACAGTTTGAAGGGTTTGACTATTTTCTGACTTCAATCAGAATCAATGTCATGGGGAGGAGGGGTGGAGGGGTGGAGGGGGGAGGGGGAGGGGGTGGGGTGGGTTCTGCTTTATGGGCACGACAATTTCTGGGTGCTCAGCCTGTTCGACTTGATAGTGGGCAGAAGACGATAAAAGAGTCGTTTGCTGTGAAATTCCATTCGCAAGGGTGTTAAGCTGCTCGTTGCTACAGTAAACAGATCTCACAGGGCCCCAAACCATCTTAGATGAGCTGCTCACTGAGATGACTCAGGGGCGATCACTCGTTTTATTCCGCGGTGAGTTTAATTCCCCTGAGATCAGCTGGCTGGGCGAACGTTTTCCCAGAGACCGTTGTTATCTTGCAGCAAAGATGATGGAGATAGCAACAGACCCATTACCAGCAAAGCATGTCAGAAAGTCAACGCATTTGAGAGGCAGACTCCTAATACCTTGGAGCAGGTATTCTCCAGTAAAAGAGGCCATGATTGCTGTCATTAGGTATGAGGTTCCGGTAGGAAAGAGTCACCATATGTCTCCATTGCACATTTCCAAGACTACACCAGAGAATCAGAATGGACCAGACAGACACATAGATTCCAAAGGTGACCTTGCTGAACTTTGACAGTCTGTGGCTGACTGGTCACAAAGACAGCTAACCTGGGCCTTGCTGAAGTCTGTCTGGGATGATGGCAACTCGGCAATCAACGACTGCCCTCCACCCTTCAGGCCATCCTTTAACCTGTATGACCCCAGTCTCCCTGCCCTCCACCCTCCACCCTTCCTTTAACCTGTATGACCCCAGTCTCCCTGCCCTCCCTTCAGGCCTTCCTTTAACCTGTATGACCTCAGTCTCCCTGCCCTCCACCCTTCACCCTTCCTTTAACTTGTATGACCCCAGTCTCCCTGCCCTCCACCCTCCACCCTTCACCCTTCCTTTAACCTGTATTACCCCGGTCTCTCTGCCCTTCACCCTTCAGGTCATCCTCTAACCTGTATGACCAAAGTCTCCCTGCCCTCCACCCTTCAGGCCTTCCTTTAACCTGTATGACCCCAGTCTCCCTGCCCTCCACCCTTCACCCTTTAGGCTTCCTTTAACCTGTATGACCTCAGTCTCCCTGCCCTCCACCCTTCACCCTTCCTTTAACTTGTATGACCCCAGTCTCCCTGCCCTCCACCCTCCCCCTTCACCCTTCCTTTAACCTGTATTACCCCGGTCTCTCTGCCCTCACCCTTCAGTCATCCTCTAACCTGTATGACCAAGTCTCCCTGCCCTCCACCCTTCAGGCCTTCCTTTAACCTGTATGACCCCAGTCTCCCTGCCCTCCACCCTTCACCCTTAGGCTTCCTTTAACCTGTATGACCCCAGTCTCCCTGCCCTCCACCCTCCACCCTTCACCCTTCCTTTAACCTGTATGACCCCAGTCTCCCTGCCCTTCGCCCTTCAGGCCTTCCTTGAACCTGTATGACCCCAGTCTCCTGCCCTCCACCCTCCACCCTTCACCCTTCCTTTAACCTGTATGACCCCAGTCTCACTGCCCTCCACCCTTCAGGCCTTCCTTTAACCTGTATGACCCCAGTCTCCCTGCCCTCCACCCTCCACCCTTCACCCTTCCTTTAACCTGTATGACCCCAGTCTCCCTGCCCTCCCTTCAGGCTTCCTTGAACCTGTATGACCCCAGTCTCCCTGTCCTCCCTTCAGCCCTTCCTTTAACCTGTATTACCCCAGTCTCTCTGCCCTTCACCCTTCAGGTCATCCTCTAACCTGTATGACCCCAGTCTCCCTGCCCTCAAACCCTTCAGGCCTTCCTTTAACCTGTATGACCCCAGTCTCCCTGCCTTCTCACCCTTCACCACTTCCTTTAACCTGTATGACCCCAGTCTCCCTGCCCTCCACCCTCCACCCTTCACCCTCCTTTAACCTGTATGACCCCCTCCCTCCCTCCCCCTTCAGGCCTTCCTTTAACCTGTATGACCCCAGTCTCCTGTCCTCACCTTCAGCCCTTCCTTTAACCATACCCCGTCTCTCTGCCCTTCACCCTTCAGGCTTCCTTAACCTGTATGACCCCAGTCTCCCTGACCTTCACCCTTCACCCTTCCTTTAACCTGTATGACCCAGTCTCCCTGCCATTCACCTTCACCCTTTAGGCTTCCTTTAACCTGTATGACCCCAGTCTCCCTGCCCTCCACCCTCTCACCCTTCACCTCCTTTTAACCTGTATGACCCCAGTTCCTCCCTTTCCCTCCGCCTTCAGGCCTTCCTTTAACCTGTATGACCCCAGTCTCCCTGCCCTCACCCTCCACCCTTCACCTTCCTTTAACCTTATGACCCAGTCTCACTGCCTCCACCCTTCAGGCCTTCCTTTAACCTGTATGACCCCAGTCCTCCCTCCCTCACCCTCCACCCTCCCCCTTCACCCTTCCTTTAACCTGTATGACCCCAGTCTCCCTGCCCTCCCTTCCAGCCTCCTTAACCTGTATGACCCCAGTCTCCTGCCCCTTCCTCTTTCCTTTAACCTGTATACCCCAGTCCCTCCTCCCTTCACCCTTCAGGTCATCCTCTAACCTGTATGACCCCAGTCTCCCTGCCCTCCACCCTTCGCCTTCCTTTAACCTGTATGACCCCAGTCTCCCTGCTCTTCACCCTTCACCCTTCCCCTTCCTTTAACCTGTATGACCCCAGTCTCCCTGCCCTCCACCCTCCACCCTTCCCTCCTTTAACCTGTATGACCCCAGTCTCCCTGCCCTTCCACCCTTCAGGCCTTCCTTTAACCTTATGACCCCAGTCTCCTGTCCTTCACCCTTCACCTTCCTTTAAACCTGCATGACCCCAGTCCCCTGCCCTCACCCCTAACCTTCCTTTAACCTGCATGACCCAGTCTCCCTGCACCTTCACCCTCCACCCTTCACCCTTGCTTTAACCTGTATGACCCCAGTCTCCCTGACCTTCAACCTTCACACTTCAGGCCTCCTTTAACCTTGTGACCCCAGTCTCTCTGCCCTCCATCCTCACCCTTCACCTCCTTTAACCTGCAAGACCCCAGTCCTCCTGCCCTTCACCTCCACCCTTTAAGCTCCTTTAACCTGCATGACCCCAGTCCCCCCCCTCCTTACTTGCCAGTCCCCCTTCCACCCTTCAGGCCTTCCTTTAACCTGTATGACCCCAGTCTCCCTCCCTCACCTCCCTTCCTTAACGATACCCCATCCCCTCCTTCACCCTCCCTTCCTTTAACCTGTATGACCCCAGTCTCCCTGCCTTCACCTTCACCCCTTAACCTGACCCAGTCTCTCCCTCCTTACCTACTTCCTTAACATGTAACCCCAGTCCCCTGCCCTTCACCTTCACCTTTAACCACCTTGTATCCACAGTCTCCCTGCCTCCTCACCTTCTTAACCACCATCCTTCTTCACCTTCCTTTAACCTGCATGACCCCAGTCTCCCTGCCCCCCTTCACCTTTTCCTTTAACCTGTATGACCCCAGTCTCCCTGCCTCCCCTTCACCCTTAGCTCCTTTAACCTGTATGACCCCAGTCTCCCTGCCCTTCACCCTTCCTTTAACCTGTATGACCCCAGTTCCTCCCTGCCCTCACCCTTCAGCCTTCCTTTAACCTGCATGACCCCAGTCTCCTGCCCTCCCTTCACCTTCAGCCTTCCTTTAACCTGTATGACCCAGTCTCTCCCCCACCTTCACCCTTCAGCCTTCCTTTAACCTGTATGACCCAGTCCTCCCTCCCTTCACCTTCCAACCTTCCCTTCCTCACCTCATGACCCCTCCTTAGACCCAGCCCTCCACCCTTCACCCTTCCTTTAACCTGTATGACCCAGTCTCCCTGCCCTTCCACCCTTCAGCCCTTCCTTTAACCTGTATGACCCCAGTCTCCCTGCCCTTCACCCTTCAACCTTCCTTTAACCTGTAGACCTCAGTCTCCCTGCCCTCCACCCTTCACCTTCCTTTAACTGTGACCCCATCTCCTGCCCTTCACCCTTCAGGCCTTCCTTTAACCTGTATGACCCCAGTCTCCTGCCCTCCATCCTCCCTCCTCACCCTCCTTTAACTGTATGACCCCAGTCTCCCTGCCCTCCACCTCCACCCTTCACCCTTCCTTTAACCTGTAATGACCCCCAGTCTCCCTGCCCTCCACCTCCACCCTTCCTTTTAACCTGTATGACCCCAGTCTCCCTGCCCTCCACCCTTCACCCTTCCTTTAACCTGTAGACCCCAGTCTCCTGCCTTCCACCCTTCAGGCCTTCCTTTAACCTGTATGACCCCAGTCTCCCTGCCTCCTCCTCCACCCTCACCCTTCCTTTAACCTGTATGACCCCGTCCCTCCTTCCCCTTCAGGCCTTCCTTAACCTGTATGACCCCAGCCTCCCTGCCCTCCACCCTCCACCCTTCACCCTTCCTTTAACCTGTATGACCCCAGTCTCCCTGCCTCCCTTCAGGCCTTCCTTTAACCTGCATGACCCCAGTCTCTCTGCTGCCCTCCCTTCACACTTCAGGCCTTCCTTTAACCTGTATGACCACAGTCTCCCTGTCCCTCCCTTCACCCTTCAGGCCTTCCTTTAACCTGTATGACCCCAGTCTCCCTGCCTCCCTTCACCCTTCAGGCCTTCCTTTAACCTGCATGACCCCAGTCTCTCTGCTGCCCTCCCTTCACCCTTCAGGCCTTCCTTTAACCTGTATGACCCCAGTTCTCTGCCCTCCCTTCACCCTTCAGGCCTTCCTTTAACCTGCATGACCCCAGTCTCCCTGCCCTCCCTTCACCCTTCAGGCCTTCCTTTAACCTGCATGACCCAGTCTCTCTGTCCCCCCTTCACCCTTCAGGCCTTCCTTTAACCTGTATGACC
>CM065717.1:101949886-101952386 GCA_033310375.1 Conus canariensis | reverse complement strand
CTATTCAGATTTCATATTTCCTCTTTCTTCTATTCAGATTTCATATTTCCTCTTTCTTCTATTCAGTTTTCATATTTCCTCTTTATTCTATTCAATTTTCATATTTCCTCTTTCTTCTATTCAGTTTTCATATTTCCGTGATGGAAAAGCAATGTCCAGAACCTCCTCTTAGTTTCCAGCGGATGCAGGGAGGAGGAGGGGATGGGGGGGAGGGGGGCGGCAACATTGGCATCCCACATGCTTGCTATGTTTGGCAGATCTTTGAGGGTATTGATCATATCTTCCTCTTCAGACATTGTCAAGATGGTGTGTGTGTGTGTGTGTGTCACCTTCATATCATGGTGTGTGTGTCACCTTCACATCACTGTATCCTGTATTGATTTATCGTTGTTCATCTGAACTTGATACGTTCTTCTTCTTCTTATACAGGATATGCTGTTTTCTTGCATTTCAGTATTTCGCTGTCTTCAGGTAACAAAGTCGGAAAAGAATATAAGAAAGAAGGGATGTTTCAACAAGATCCTTTTCTTGAAATAATTTTCCACTTTCAGGATTTGCATAAAAGAACCAGGGATTCATAGATGTCAGTTAATGAGCTCGTAAGCTCACACATTTACAAACATGTGAATACGTAAACACATACACACACACCACACACACACACACACACACACACACACACACACACACACACACACACGCACGCGCGCGCACACACACACACACACACACACACACACACACACACACACACACGCACGCACGCACGCACGCACACACGCACGCACGCACGCACTCACGCACACACACACACACACACACACACACACACACACACACACACACACACACACACACAGAGTGTCAGTCAAGTGTTAAACAGGCGTGTGGCCGGCCTGGTGGCGGTCAGTGTCTTCAGCCAGCAGTGGAGGGAGCTCCGCTGGGCGGCAGAGAACCAGTTGCTGGCGTAGGCCGTGGCCAGCAGCATGTGCACGTCGTGCTGACTGCCAGGGCCCGCCCAGTGGAAGGCGTCATAGCACCTCCCGATGGCCCGGAACACCTCCTCCACTTCCACCTCCCGCGGCTTCTCCAACAGGTGGCGCGCAATCAGGAGCGACAACTTGCCGATCATTTCCGGGCTGCGCGCGTCACACACGCCTTGCAGGAAGTGACGCGTGTCGTGCTGGGGGCGCTGCGGTTTGTGGGCGAGCTGCCCGCCCAGCTGCTCCAGCTGTCGTTCCAGAGCCAGGGTTTTGTGGCGGGCACATTGCAACTCCTGCATCAGCCTCTCCACGCGGCTCTCCAACGCCTGGATGCGGCTCAACAGGACGCTGACGTCACGGGTGGTGGGGGGTTTGGATTCCCGAACCCTAACCCTGAACTCTTGTCGGAAACCGCCACCTTCCTCATCTCCAGGCGTGTCGTTGTCATCGTCGTTGTCATCGTCGTCGTCGTCGTGGATGGAGGCGGCGATGGCGGCGCAGGTCATGTGATGGTCCGCCAGGTCCAGACGTCTGACGGGGTGTGTACAGCCGGCGCAGGACACGGGGTGGAAGGGGCAGGTGTCCAGGTGGGCGGGCAGTGTGTCCAGGGTCAGTCTGTGACGGCAGCCCTCCTCCCGGTGCCGGCACCACACCTCCAGGCCACGCACCAGGTTCCGCAAGGCGTGCACCGGCTTCACCAGGTCAGGCGTGACTGGAGAGCGACACTCCGGGCAGGTGGGGGAGGTGGAGGGGGAGGGGGAGGGGGAGGAGGGTGGGGAGGATGGGGGCTGGTTGATCCAGGTGTGGAGGCAGAGGGAGCAGAAGGCGTGTCCACAGGGCGTGAGGACGGCGAGGTGCAGCACCCCGCCACACACCCCGCACAGCAGGTTGGGGTCCACCGGCTGGACAAAGAGCGGAGAGCTGCTGGACTCCATGTCAACTGGTCGGTCCGTCAGTGGATCTGACTCTGCTGCTGCTACTGCTGCTGCCACTACTGCTGCTGCTGCTGCTGCTGCAGGACAAAGGGTCAGCATAGGGCGCTGTGACCCAGTGGAAAGTCAGCGGCTGGTGTTTGTCTTCTTGTGACCTGTGTGTCACCACATCTGTGTCACTGGGTCATTCTACATGTCCTCGTTGCGGATCAGTCCATCTCGCCACATCATCTGTCGTTGACCTTTTAGGTATTGTGTTAATCTCAGAGATGATACACCTGTCTGAGACTACAGCCAGACTCTCCTATCTTTGACGTCACCGATGATACATTTGCCTGTGAATGTATCTCACACCTTCAGTCCTTGACGTCAATGACAATGTTTCTGCTTGACGATATTTCTCCGAGTTTCAGGCCTTGAGGTCACTATTAACATACAGACGTCAATGACAATACATATGCTTGGTAATATTTCTCAAAGTTTCAGTCCTTGAAGTCACTATTAACATACACGCCTGTCAGTATAATTCCAATCTTCTGTCTTTGACGTCACTGATGATTAAATACTGTCAATATATCTTCAATC
>CM065717.1:101934886-101937386 GCA_033310375.1 Conus canariensis | reverse complement strand
GTGTGTGTGTGTGTGTGTGTGTTGTGTGTGTGTGTGTGTGTGTGTGTTGTGTGTGTGTGTGTGGTGTGTGTGTGTGGTGTGTGTGGTGTGTGTGTGTGTTGTGTGTGTGTGTGTGTTGTGTTGTGTGTGTGTGTGTGTGTGTGTGTGTGTGTGTGTGTGTGAACAGTTATATTCGTTATTTCACAAAGATGTTTGGATGCTTGTTCTAGTCATTTGTTCATGACTTGTGAACAGTTATATTCGTAATTTCACTAAGATGAATCTTTTAACCAAAAAAATTCGTATGCTAAGCTTAGTTACTTTCTTTACTTAATAATCTGCTTCAAAACCCAAAATTCTCTCTCTCTGTTTTTTATTCATTTGTTTTTTTAATTGTGGAACAGAACTCTCCCCTCCCCTGTGTGTTGGGAGTGGCTATAATCACGCTTGAGCGAAACTATAACGCTGCTCGCTCTGAAGATGAGACACTGACGTCACCAGTTCTTGAATAGTAGTGGTTCGGACAGCAGAACTGTGACAGTATTGCTGTTGACACAATGAAGAACTGACGTCAATGTTCTCGTTAACCCCTGCCTTTCGTGACTCTAACCCGGGAAGACATGAACAATGCATCTGCCCTGGTGATGTTGTTTCCAATGGTGACCCCACTCCTCCTCCCTCCCCAATGACGTCATGATGGCTGTCACTTACCTCCTCACCTTTCGTCTCTTCTCGCCATCCTGCTGGGTCACGTGCTCACCGCTGTGCCTGTCCACACCTCTCTGACACCTGGAGTGGTTCACAGCGCTGTGCCTGTCCACATATCTCTGACACCTGGAGTGGTTCACAGCGCTGTGCCTGTCCACATATCTCTGACACCTGGAGTGGTTCACAGGGTCACCAAGAAAGCCGGTTGACGTGAACACCTCAACACTGGGCGTGGTTCAGTTTTACAATCACTAGACATTTGTCATGAATTGATCAACAGTTAGAGGTTCAGTTTCACCATCAAAAGACATTTGTCATGAACTGATCAGTTAGAGTGGCTCAGTTTCACCATCAAAAGATGGTTGTCGTGAACACATTAACGTTTGAAGTGGTTTAGTTTTACCATTACCAGGCGGTTGTTGTAAAAGCCCATCAACACTTTGAGTCTTTCAGTTTCATCACGAAAAGAGATTATCGTAATCCTAAACCCATCAAACACTCAGAATCTTTTGAGTTTCATCATGAAAAGATGGCTGTCGTAAATCTATCATTATTTAGAGGTTTTTTTTCAGTTTCATTATGAAACGATGGTTGTTGTGCACCCATCAACACTCGGAGTCGTTCACTTCCATCGTTCAAAAGCCAGTTGTCGTAAAGCCATCAACAATCAGTCTAGTTTTCAGCTTCAAAAGACATGTATCGTAAAGTCATGCACCTCAGTATCCAAAGGGAATTTGCACGTTCCAGTTCATTTGATTTCCTTGGTTCCAAACACTGAGCAAGGACCAGAAGTATCAGCAGTGACGACAGGAGACAACCTGGAGGTGTGCTGACAGAACAACGGATAAACCGAGGAATGAAGATAGCAGTGAAGGGCCGGCAGACGTGTGAAGTCTGGAGCTGACTTTATGCCCGGTACAGAGAGGTAGCCGTCTGATTCCCTTGGCACCGCCATTCCTCAAGCTGTGTGGCCACAGTTCACAGATATCACTGTCCCCCTCTGGCGCCCAGCAGATATTTCTGTCCTCTGATCTACAGCGGGGTGCGCGCTATGAGCGCTATGCAGGTGTCTTGGCGGGCCGCTGTCTTGGCTGTCCCATGAATTAAGTAACACCATCGCCAGCCGGTACCCGCTCCTCATCGATTGCTGCAAGGCCGGTGTTGAGTGAACCCTGCACCCCCCTACCCCCCACCCCCCCCCCTCCACCTGGAAACGTTCCCCCCGGGAGGCCTTCTTCAACGATCCCAACAACATTCTGCAAGGGACGGTGGGATTGACTGGGTAGCTGTGGGAATTCTTCCTGTAAGGGGGGATCGTCTATCATGTCAACACACCCACCTACCCCCACCCTCACTCTTCCCCCCACGGCTGCCCCTCCCATCCTTTCACCCGTTTTTTTTTCTTTAATTTCTTTATTTTCATTTGCCCGACTACAATTGGACAACTCAGGAGAAGAGAGAGAGAGAGAGAGAGAGAGAGAGAGAGAGAGAAGAGAGAGAGAGAGAAAGAGAGAGAGAGAGAGAGAGTGAAAGAGAGAGAGAGAGAGAAAGAGAAAGAGAAACAGAGAGAGAGAGAGAGGGGGGGTGGGGGGTGGAGAGATGGACGGAGACAGAGAGGGGGAGAAAGAAACAAAGAGAGAGAGAGAATGGAGGAGAGAAAGGGGTGGGGGTGGGAGGGAAAGAGATTGTGTGTGTGTGTGTGTGCGTGCGTGCGTGCGTGCGTGCGTGCGTGCGTGCGTGCGTGCGTGCGTGCGCGCGCGCGTGTGTGTGTGTGTGTGTGTGTGTGTAAAACCAATGGACAAGTAGAAGAGCT
>CM065717.1:101927386-101929886 GCA_033310375.1 Conus canariensis | reverse complement strand
GTCAGCTGACAGTACACTAACCACAATGCCCCCAGCTGTCAGCTGACAGTACACTAACCACACTGCCCCAGCTGTCAGCTGACAGTACACTAACCACAATGCCCCCAGCTGTCAGCTGACAGTACACTAACCACATGCCCCCAGCTGTCAGCTGACAGTACACTAACCACACTGCCCCCAGCTGTCAGCTGACAGTACACTAACCACAATGCCCCAGCTGTCAGCTGACAGTACACTAACCACACTGCCCCCAGCTGTCAGCTGACAGTACACTAACCACAATGCCCCCAGCTGTCAGCTGACAGTACACTAACCACACTGCCCCCAGCTGTCAGCTGACAGTACACTAACCACAATGCCCCCAGCTGTCAGCTGACAGTACACTAACCACACTGCCCCCAGCTGTCAGCTGACAGTACACTAACCACATTGCCCCAGCTGACAGTACACTAACCACACTGCCCCAGCTGACAGTACACTAACCACACTGCCCCAGCTGACAGTACACTAACCACACTGCCCCTAGTCGTCATCTGACAGTACACTAACCACACTGCCCCTAGTCGTCATCTGACAGTACACTAACCACACTGCCCCTAGTCGTCATCTGACAGTACACTAACCACACTGCCCCCAGCCGTCAGCTGACAGTACACTAACCACACTGTCCCTAGTCGTCATCTGACAGTACACTAACCACACTGCCCCCAGCTGTCAGCTGACAGTACACTAACCACACTGCCCCCAGCTGACAGTACACTAACCACACTGCCCCCAGCTGGCAGTACACTAACCACACTGCCCCCAACCGTCAGCTGACAGTACACTAACCACACTGCCCCAGCTTGACAGTACACTAACCACACTGCCCCCAGCTGTCAGTACACTAACCACACTGCCACCAGCTGTCAGCTGACAGTTCAGTAACCACACTGCCTTCAGCTGTCAGCTGACAGTACACTAACCACACTGCCCCCAGCTGTCAGCTGACAGTACACTAACCACACTGCCCCCAGTCGTCAGTACACTAACCACACTGCCCCAGCTGTCAGTACACTAACCACACTGCCCCCAGCTGTCAGCTGACAGTATACTAACCACACTGCCCCGGCTGTCAGCTGACAGTACACTAACCACACTGCCCCCAGGCAAGAGGAGGGAGGCGGGTGACAGAAGTAGCTGGGTGGCCTCAGGCGGAGTCACATGACACAGACGGACAGGGGACAGGGCTATTATCTTCCTTTTTGGTTAGCTGGAGTTCGCGCGTGTTGAAGACGTGTTCATTTTTCTGTGGTCTCTCATTGTCTCTGTGTCGGTCAAGTGTTTAAGGAGCGGTGGTCTGTCCACCCCACTTCTCAGGCTGGAGTGTCAAGTTATCAACATGTGAAGCACATACACAGTGATTGACTTGCGGGCAAACTCTACGTGCAGGCAATAGGCCGCCCTCCTGGGACAGCAGGCAAGAAGAAGTTAGCATGTCAGTTTGGTTACAGAGAGGGCGGCTCAGCCAGTGAACGACTCTCCCACCGGGAAACGGTTAGTTACGAGCGACAAGAACGAATGATGGTAACACTAGGCAAGATACTGTTCCCCCCTCTCTACTCCTTTACACATGCCAACCGGAGAGTTGCACATAGAAACAGAACAAGACGCTTTCAACACAGCGCAGGATTAAAGCATCAGAGCAAGCTCAGCATACATACAGAACACAGAGGCTGGTTTACATACAGAACACAGAGGCTGGTTTACATACAGAACACAGAGGCTGGTTTACATACAGAACACAGAGGCTGGTTTACATACAGAACACAGAGGCTGGTTTGCATACAGAACACAGAGGCTGGTTTACATACAGAACACAGAGGCTGGTTTACATACGAATAACACAGAGGCTGGTTTCACAGAGAATTACAGAACACAGAGGCTGGTTTCACAGAGAATTACAGAACACAGAGGCTGGTTTCACAGAGAACACAGAGGCTGGTTTACATACAGAACACAGAGGCTGGTTTACATACAGAACACAGAGGCTGGTTTACATACAGAACACAAAGGCCGGTTTACATACAGAACACAGAGGCTGGTTTACATACAGAACACAGAGGCTGGTTTCACAGAGAATTACAGAACACAGAGGCTGGTTTCACAGAGAATTACAGAACACAGAGCTGGTTTCACAGAGAACACAGAGGATGGTTTCACGGAGAATTCGCAGACGACAAGCATTTTTTTTCGGCAAGAGAAACTAGAAGCGTCGTGTGCTGAGAAACGAGTGCTAGGCGTAAGTAGGGCTGTCTCTTTGAGGTCTTCTGATTTCAGGGAGTGAGAGCTGCCACCGTCTTATGCTCACGTCAGATCTTGCTGCTCTTTATGCAGCAGTGAGAGGACTGGCGCCGTGTCTCGTATTGTCTGGCATGGCAGAATGTGTCAGGTTACTCCACCAAATTGTCGTCAGTGTCTCGAGCCAGTCACTGCTAGAAGCCGTGCCATTCGCCAGTCA
>CM065717.1:101894886-101922386 GCA_033310375.1 Conus canariensis | reverse complement strand
ACGAATCATGCAGTGTATGCATGTGAGCCGGTCAGTGCTATTGCACGAATCATGCAGTGTATGTGTGTGAGCCGGTCAGTGCTATTGCACTAATCATGCAGTGTATGTGTGTGAGCTGGTCAGTGCTATTGCACGAATCATGCAGTGTTTGTATGTGAGCCGGTCAGTGCTATTACACGAATCATGCAGTGTATGTGTGTGCGCCGGCCAGTGCTATTGCACGAATCATGCAGTGTATGTGTGTGCGCCGGTCAGTGCTATTGCACGAATCATGCAGAGTATGTATGTGCGCCGGTCAGTGCTATTGCACGAATCATGCAGTGTATGTATGTGAACCGGTCAGTGTTATTGCACAAATAATGCAGTGTATGTATGTGGGCCGGTCTGGGCATACATGTAACAAGCGTTGGCATGTTATGTAAGATGTGTATGCATATCTAGTGCATGCACATCTCTGCTCGTGTATCTGCACAGGTGTGAGTATATTGATATACTATTGTGTGTGTGTGTGTGTGTGTGTGTGTGTGTGTGTGTGTGTGTGTGTGTGTGTGTGTGTGTGAGTGTGTGTGTGTGGAGAGAGAGAGAGAGAGAGAGAGAGAGAGAGAGAGAGAGAGAGAGCATGTTGATATACTACGGTGTGTGTGCGTGCGTGCGTGCGTACGTGCGCACGCGGCGCGCGCGCGCGAGCGTGTGTGTATGTGTGATTGTGTGTGTGTGTGAGCATGTTGATATACTATGGTGTGTGCATGCGTGCGTGCGTACGTGCGTGCGTGCGCGCGCGCGCGCGGTGTGTGTATGTGTGTGTGTGTGTATGTGTGTGTGTGTGTGTGTGTGTGTGTGTGTGTTTGTGCGTGTCTGCGTGTGTGCGTGTGTGCGTGAATATTGCCATATGTTGGCCTATCTTTGATTAAAACGCTGTGTCTCTTGTTATGCTTTGGCGACCGAATGCGGCGGGAAAAATGAGTGTTAGAGCTATGCCACATTAAAAAGTTATATAAAGTTGAAATTTGTATAAACTTTGAGACAGACAAATGAGTAGTAGAGGTGTGCCACATTGAAAGTTATATAAAGTGGAAATGTGTACAACGTTTGAGACAGACAAAACAGATACTATCACTTGAAAAAGATAGAGGGGAGAAAGACACTTTATAGCTGAAGACAGAGCATTGACAGACGAACAGGAAACAGACAGGTTAGGTGTGGTGTGCCGTTTGTAAGACCTGTGATGATTGGTCAGATCGGGTGTGGTGTGCTGTTTGTAAGAGCTGTGCTGATTGGTCAGATCGGTTATGGTGTGCGGTTTGTAAGACCTGTGCTGATTGGTCAGGTCGGGTGTAGTGAGCTGTTTGTAAGACCTGTGCTGATTGGTCAGATCAGGTGTGGTGTGCTGTTTGTAAGACCTGTACTGATTGGTCAGATCTGGTGTGCTGTTTGTAAGACCTGTGCTGATTGGTCAGGTCCTGGCTGTCCTGTAGGCACGGCGTCAGCAGGCGGAAGGGGAAAGAGGGCATAACTCTTCGCAGCACTGTGAGGGCGCCACTGGCGTGCAGTTCAAAGGCGTAGCCTCCCTGCCTCTTGGGGTAGTCCTTGTCTATGGTGCCTGGGAACAGACAACAGCTTCATGATTTCTGTCCCCTTAATAGGCTTTGTCTCTGTATCTAGATCATACACAACAGAAAAGATCTTTTGTTCATGAATAGTCTTTCTTTAATCATATACAACCGAAAAGATATTTCGTTCATGAATAGTCTTTCTTTAATCATACATAACCGAAAAGATATTTTGTTCATGAATAGTCTTTCTTTAATCATACATAACCGAAAAGATATTTCGTTCATGAATAGTCTTTCTTTAATCATACATAACCGAAAAGATATTTCGTTCATGAATAGTCTTTCTTTAATCATACATAACCGAAAAGATATTCGTTCATGAATAGTCTTTCTTTAATCATACATAACAGAAAAGATATTTCGTTCATGAATAGTCTGTCTTTAATCATACATAACCGAAAAGATATTTCGTTCATGAATAGTCTTTCTTTAATCATACATAACAGAAAGAGATTTCGTTCATGAATAGTCTGTCTTTAATCCTACACAACAGAGAAGATCTTTCGTTCATGAATAGTCTTTCTTTAGTCATACACAACAGAAAAGATCTCCCGTCAATAATAGTTTTTCTTTAATCATACACACGAGAAACTTGTTTATGTCCACTAGACCATAATCATAGACAACGATTTTATAAGTTCTTTTTCTTGACGGAATCCGTTTGTTGTAAATGGGTCATACACAACAGCTTACTAAACATGTATTTTTCACATAATGATCTTTATATATCATACATATCAGATTTTCTCTCTCTTTGATAACCTTTGTCTACTGTACTTCGTCAAGACAACAGTTCTGTCCTGATGTCTACTGCTTCGAAAGTCCTGTCTTTTGTTCCTTGATCATACACAACAGCTTAGTAAACTTATTTTTCATATGATAATCTGTATCTATATCATACATATAACATTTTCTCTCTCTTTGATTGTCTTTGTCTACTGTCCCTCGTCAAGACAACAGTTCTGACCTGATGTCTTCTCCCTAAACAGTCCTGTCTTTTGTTCCTTAATCATGCACAACAGCTTTGTTAAAATATCTTTATTGTCAATTGTGCATGGGTTGTGGAGACTACTACCCATGTACAATAGGCAGCAAAGGCGCCAGTTCCTATGGAGAAAGAAGGACAGCTGCAGCGCCACAGAAAAGGCAAGGAAAGCATACACCTGCAAGCAAGAGCAGGTCTCCCACATTGACTTCCAAGCTGTAACTGCACATTCTGTGCACGCATCGGCTTGATCAGCCACCTGCTTATCCACAAATCATCTCACCCCCCTCAACCCCAAGATGACTGAAGTGGTCCTTGTCGACCTGACTGACGAACAACAGCACACGGGTCGTAGACAAGAGTTGTCATCAGGTGTTCTCCCCATTTGATAGTATTTGTTTATTGTCCTCCGCCATGCACCACAGTTGATTAGAATAACTCTGTTGTCTATTGTATACTGAATATTTCTCTCCCTGGGGTTATCTTTATCTATTGTTTGTGAGTCATAGACAACAGCTGAATACGGATTTCTCTTTTCCTGATACTTTATGTCCATTGTACATGGATCAGACTCAATACTTCGATTAGGATTCTCTCCCCTTCATAATCCTCATCAACTGTATTTTATCCTTGGACAGTAGCCTCACTGGAGTTCTGTTTCTCCATTGATAGTTTTCATCAACTGAATTTTGGCGATGGACAACTGTCTATGTATGAGTTCTTTTTCTATGGCCAAAAAAAAAAAAAAAAAAAAAAAAAAGAAAAAAGAAAAAAGAAAAATTCGTAACAACTAATATTCAACAACGAATAATAGCGAATATTAATATATCATCGGAGGAAAAAGACAGACCATGGGAGACAAACATTATTATTATTATTATTATTGTTGTTTGTTGTTGTTGTTGTTGTCATTATTATACAAGTGCCAGATACACTGAGAGGAAAAGCACGGCCAGTCAGAGTATTCACTTTGCTGTCCAATGTCGAAGTTCTTATCAAGGTGGCGGACACAAAGAAATCGCCATTTTTCCTGCCCCTCCATAAGTGTTGTCGTTCTGGTGGTTTAAGTAGCGTTGTTAATGGTCCCCCACCCCCCTTACCCCCGCACTCTCGTGGAATGGTTCTCCCATCTATCACATCATCTCTAATCAGTGCAGACGTTAAACGGCAATCAGTGGTCTGAAGTGTCAGAAGCACAACTGTAAACAGAAATCTGATCTAATTATAGCATTTAGTTTTCCCCGCAAACCATTAAAAGTAACGCCCTTTCATCGGCAAGTCATTGTATAATGATAGCATTCAGTTTTCCCCGTATACCATAAATAGTAACGTCCTCTCATTGACAGTCACTGTATATATCATACCCCTTCCTTCTGCGGCAACTGAAGCAGTAATAAGCCGCGCTTTGACTGACCTTCGTCACTGTGTTGTGACTGGATGAACTTTGACCTTCCCGCCTTGACCCTGTTCAGACTAAGCAGAGCGTGCCTGGGCCATACACTGCGCGGGATGGCAGGGACAATGACAGAGAGAGCAAGTCTGCTGGTCTGCGTTCAGTAGCTGGCTGTCGGCACAGTGTGTAGACAAAGTGTGGGAAGTCTTTGCTGTAGGTTTGGGGCCACACACAGTGTGTAGACAAAGTATGGGAAGTCTTTGCTGTAGGTTTGGGGCCACGCACAGTGTGTAGACAAAGTGTGGAAGTCTTTGCTGTAGGTTTGGGACAAAATTAACACTGGTTGCTCTTCTTGCAAATCCTTCCAAACCGACAGAATTTGGCCAGTAAAACAGCGCGAGATTTTTTAAAGGGACAGAGGAGAGAAAACACACATGCACGTACGCACGCGCGCGCGCACACACACCCACACCCACACACGCACGCACGCACGCACGCACGCACGCACACACACACACACACACACACACACACACACACACACACACACACACACACACACAAAATGTAAACAGTCTGGCCTCATTCCGTTAAAACAAATTTCGTAGTGACCAACATAATAGATGTTGAATCAGCAAGGGTTTTTATTTCTTCCCACAATGTTAAACTAAAAGGACATCTTCCACCCTACCACCAAAAATAGTGACGTCCCACGAATTGGAAAGGATCGTCGTTCTGTGTGTGTGTGTGTGTGTGTGTGTGTGTGTGTGTGTGTGTGTGTGTGTGTGTGTTGCGTGTGTGTGTGCGTTTGTGGTGTGCGTGTGTGTGTGCGAGTGTGTGCGTGTGCGTGTGTGTGTGTGTGTGTGTGTGTGGTGGAGGTGCGAGCGTGCCGCGCGCGCGCGCGTGTGTGTGTGTGTGTGTGTGTGTGTGTGTGCGCGCGTGTGTGCGTGCGTACGTGGGCGCGGGTGCGCGCGTGTGTGTTGTTCACATTTGAGCACACCATGCATTCTTCAGGTCTTACTGTTGGCGTGGTGACGTGTGGTGCGGTGGCCAGTGTTCAGTAGTGCCTGCCATGATATCCCCACCATGACCCCTGCCGTGATCCCCAACCTTGACCCACGCCTTGCCGTGATCCCACACTGGACCACTCCTCCTGCCGCGATCCCACTGACCTCCTGCCGTGATCCACTGACCTCCTGCCGTGATCCCACTGACCTGTCTGAATGACCAGCAGTTCAACCCCCTCACTTACCTCCTGTCTGAATGACCAGCAGTTCAAACCCCTCACTTACCTCCTGTCTGAATGACCAGCAGTTCAAACCCCTCACTTACCTCCTGTCTGAATGACCAGCAGTTCAAACCCCTCACTTACCTCCTGTCTGAATGACCAGCAGTTCAAACCCCTCACTTACCTCCTGTCTGAATGACCAGCAGTTCAAACCCCTCCATCTCAGGGGACACTTCTTCACGCCGGCTGCCTCACGTGTTGTGTGACTGTGTCTCAATGGCGGCTGTCACACAACGACAACACCGCTTATCACCCTCAACTCGTGACCTCTGACTGCTACGCTAACCTCCCTTCCGCTCTCCAACTCTCCTCGCCTATCTGAGATAATATCTCTCCCCCCCCCCCCCCCCCCCCCCCTTTCCTGCCCCCCTCCTCTCCTGGTGGCTTTACCTTTGTTGCCTGTAGGCTTGGTCGTTGTAAGGTCAGCCAAAGATGTCAAAAGGTGTACTCTGCAGGCCATTCTCTTGCAGTGCAGGTGTATGGTTAACCATTGATGTCAAAAGGTGTATCCGGCAATGTATTCTCTTGCAATGCAGATGTAAGGTCAGTCGGTGTGGTCAAAAGTATACATTGTAATCATTCTTATTGCAGTGCAGATGTAAGGTCAGTCGGTGAGTCAAAAGGTATACATTGCAATCATTCTTATTGCGGTGCAGATGTAAGGTCAGTCGGTGCTGTCAAAAGGTATACATTGCAATCATTCTCATTGCGGTGCAGATGTAAGGTCAGTCGGTGCTGTCAAAAGGTATACATTGCAATCATTCTCATTGCGGAGCAGATGTAAGGTCAGCCAGTGATGTACAAAAAAATGCACCTTGCCCTCTATCCTCTTTCAGTGCAGATGTAAGGTTAGTCAGTGATGTCAAAAGGAGTACATTGCTGTCCATTTTCTGGCAGTGCAGATGCAAAGCCAGCCAGTGACATCAAAAGCTAAAAGTGGCAGACTCTTCTCTTGTAGTGCTGATGTTGCAGTAAACTAAAAAAAAAAACAAACCTTTTACATGTAACTGTTGCAGCAAAACAAAAGGCTTTTTGCATGTAACTGTTGCAGAAATCCCCCCTCCCCCTGTAAAGAAAAAGAAACCTTTTGGATGTGATTGCCGCAGCAATCCGAATACAACTTTTGCATGTAATTGCAAAGTCTGTGTTGAACATTCACCGTATGCCCACCCACCCACCCATATTCACTGACACAGACACAGACAGATACAGACACACAGACAGACAGACAGACACAGACACAGACACACACACGCACACACACGCCACACACACACACACACACACACACACACACACACACACACACACACCGACACACACCGACACACACACACACACACACACACACTCTCTCTCTCTCTCTCTCTCTCTCGCACACACACACACACACATATGGACACACACCACACACGCACGCATGCACGCACACGCACACACACACACACACACACACACACACACACACACACACACACACACACACACACACACACACGATCCTTCATTTCTGGATGGACTGTGACATAATAATAATAATATAATAATGTATGGATTTTATATAGCGCAATTCTTGGGATCAACTCATTGCGCTCAGCACACACTCAAACACTCACACTAACATGTGTTCACACACACACACACACACACACACACACACACACACACACACACACACACACACACACATACACACACACACACCCCTACCGACACAGGCGCACTTATCAAGTTCATCGTTTCAAGCGTAAACAATACAGTTATACATGCAGTACATAAAAAGTCAGGTCATAATAATAGACACAGCATTCAGATATTATGGTTGAAGAAGGCTTTCCTAAAGAAGTATGTTTTTAACTCTGACTTGAATTTAGATAATGTAGGCAGGTCACGTAAGCTGTCAGGAAGAGAATTCCAAAGAGTGGGCGCACTGAAGCTAAATGCTCTCTCACCGACTGTCTTTAACGAGCGCCTAGGAATTTTTCAGATTTTTGAGAAGATGAGCGAAGAGACCGAGAAGTTTGATAGGTGGACAGAGAAGCAGAAAGATACTGTGGGAGTGTCCCATCAAAGAAACGATAGGCAAAAACTGCGATTTTGAACTGCCATCAATATTTGATGGGAAGCCAGTGGAGTTCACGTAACAAAGGTGTAATATGCTCATTTTTACGCTTTTTGAGAACAAGCCGAGCTGCACTATTTTGCACCCTTTGTAATCGTGCAAGCTGTTCTGAAGGAAGTCCTGCTAACACAGAGTTACAGTAGTCTAGTCGGGACATTACCATGGTGGTGATGAGTCTGATTGTTGCCTGTGTGGAGAGGTAAGACCGGATAGAAGCAATACGTCGCATTCCAGGAAGCATGCACGACAAACATTAGATATTTGGTTCTGCATAGAGAGCGTTTGATCAATGCTGACACCTAAATATTTCACTGACTCTTTGAAAGGTAAAACAACACCATCAATTTCTGCTGACTCAGCTTTAACCATCTTGACACGAGAGGAGGTACCAACAGCCATGATCTCGGTTTTGTCACTATTCAGCTTGAGTTTGTTGCTGGTCATCCAGACTTTTACAT
The DNA here is from genome assembly GCA_033310375.1 of Conus canariensis. Classification (NCBI taxonomy): domain Eukaryota; kingdom Metazoa; phylum Mollusca; class Gastropoda; order Neogastropoda; family Conidae; genus Conus; species Conus canariensis. The sequence continues at coordinate 101,914,527 of CM065717.1, read as the reverse complement.
CCCTAAAACATGCGGTAATATCTGATTAAGCACCTTGAAAATCACTGGTGGTTGCGCTCTTAGAGAGTTCAGTGTCATCTGCGAACTTGTGGAAGTCACAGCCATGGGTAGAAATAACGTCAGATAAGGGCTGAGAATAAAGGGTAAAAAGAACTGGTCCAAGGACAGAGCCCTGGGGAACACCATACAGAAGAGGAGAAGGGGATGATTCAGCACCATTAACAATTACCGTCTGTGTCCTGTCAGAAAGGTATGATGTGAACCATTTGAGAACCATATCGTCAAATCCAAAAGTAACCTTGAGTCTTTTGAGTAGGATAGAGTGGTCAAGAGTATCAAAAGCAGCACTGAGATCAAGCAATGCTAGAAGGGAGACCAGTTTATCGTCTGTTTTACAAAGCAGGCAGTCTAAGACACTCAGAACTGCAGTTTCTGTGCTGTGGTTTTTCCTATAAGCGGACTGACACACTTCCAGGAGACCATTATCTGACAAATGGGATTGGAGCTGCTTCAAGACAACATGTTCAAGGATTTTAGAAAGAAATGGAAGATTCGATACTGGTCTAAAATTCTTCATATCATTTGCATCAAGACCACTTTTCTTCAACAAAGGTGTGACAACAGCATGTTTGAACTGTGGAGGGACACAACCAGATGCCAGAGATTTGTTCACAATGGACGTAATCAACGGCACCAGATGTGAGGCATACTGTTTCATGAGGGAAGTGGGGATAGGGTCAAGGATACAACTTTTACCAGGAGAAAGAGCAATCAAATCAAAAATCTGCTTTTCACTAACAGGTTCAAAACAGGAAAACAAAGGTCCATCATACAAATCAAAAAGAACAGACTGGCATGAATCGGAGTCAAGATTGTCTCTAATACGCTTTATCTTCTCGGAGAAGAAATCACTGAATTGCTGTGGGAGATCTGAATCCGGTATATTGCAAGGAAATTACAATGTTTTTGTTTTGCCAAGTAGAGTATTTGACAGTGAAAACAGTTGTTTTGACGAAGTACATGTTGGGACATGGTCAGTCTCAAAGACCCTGTGGAATCCTGTGGTGCAGGACGGCAGTGAACCAAGGGACAAACCACATCGTACCGCATCATCATCTCCTCAACGTTGCTGAACACTGTAAACAGCCGGCTTCTGACTATGTCTGTGTCTGCATGATAGCTGTAGGCAGCAGAGTTCTCACATGTCTTTGTCTGTGCAAAGCAGGTTTCTGACTATGTCTGTGTGTATAACTGTACACAGCAGGGTTCTGTGTCTATGTGTATAACTGTACACAGCAAGGTTCTATGTCTGTGTGTATAACTGTACACAGCAGGGTTCTGTGTCTATGTGTACAACTGTACACAGCAGGGTTCTATGTCTATGTGTATAACTGTACACAGCAGGGTTCTATGTCTATGTGTATAACTGTACACAGCAGGGTTCTATGTCTATGTGTACAACTGTACAAAGCAGGGTTCTATGTCTGTGTTTATAACTGTACACAGCAGGGTTCTGTGTCTGTGTGTATAACTGTGCACAGCAGGGTTCTGTGTCTATGTGTATAACTGTACACAGTGTGACGAAACGCTTGACAAAACCATTGGATAGGTCCCACTAAAACCCCAAACCCAAAAAATAGATTTCAAATCTATGCCCACTCCCCTCTCTCAACCCCCCTCTCCCCCTTTCTCTCCCTTAGGATGTTGCGAACCGCACGGCTGACACGAACTATGACAAAGGAAAATTTTGCGTCACGGTAAACGCTCTTTCGTTCTTATGGCCTACCCCCCTTCCCCTCGCAACCCTCCTTCACCCCCCCCCCCCCCCCCCACTGGGAGTAGCTCAACACAGGAAAATTTCAACTGCATTGTTGCAATTGCCCGTCTCACCCCCCCCCCCCCCCCCCCATCCCGTGAAACAAAGGCGTGACGCCACTGCCGTACCCTCCCCCACCACTCATCCCCACCCCTTCCACCTGGCCATGTGGGGCCGTAGTTGACACAGAGGCAATGGTCAAACCTCCCTCCTTCTCCAACCCCCCCCCCCCCCCCTTCATATCTACAGTCCGTGCGCTGGCGGATCGCTGGTAAATTATGTCTCTGGAGTTCCTCCTTGAGAGTCTGCGTCTATACGGACGCATAAATTAAAACCGGCCGCTGATGTTAGTGAGCTGTGCCGATTAGGTTCAAACGGTTTCCGAGGCGACTGGTGATAAGACTAGATCCCTCCCCCTCTCACCCCTAATGGGTGAGTGACAGGTTGTCAAAATCGGATTTAGCAATCGAGAATACATATACTAGCCGCACAGGGTTGCAACTTCACTGACCCCTCAAGACTGCCTGTAGACCAGACTGGTGGAAGAAAAAGAGTCAACTAGAGAAGGCGTGGGAAACTCCTGGTAACCTCGTTGATCTCAAGTCATTCACTGTTCATTCCCAGGAAAAGTGAGTTGGAACTCTGTTTTACCTTTTCGAATCTATGTATTGATTTTATGTATGCTGTGTGCATTAACATTGTAACTTTGTACAAATGCTTAGCAACATTTATCAAACTGATGAATGATTATTATGTGTAGGAGTTTGCTTGCCATCATATGGCAAAAACTCTCTCCCAGTGGTTATGATTCTTTGTTAACAATCTAACCACTGTTCTTTGTGTTCACCCTGACTTTTGCCAGTAGGCAATTCTGTCTGTTAAGATAATAATTCAATGATTAATTTTGGTCAGGAAAACAGTATGCCTGTGCTAGGTTAAGAACTGCTACTCTGATTTATAAATACTGGTGATTGTTGGAATGATTTGTAGTGTATGACTTTAAGTCTACACCACATGTGTACTTGGACTCAGTGTAGCCCAAGTCAGTGTGATTTATTCATTAAAAACATTATTATTCATAAGAAACATGGAAGAGTTGTTTGACTGAAACTATGTAACATTGTAATAAATAAAGGGAAAAGGTGGCAAAAAGAGTACCTGGAGAGGGGATGGCCGACGTTTCGTGTCGTAGACACTTCAACAGGGAATGGCAGCAGAGGGAAGATGTTGATGGTGGTTGACTTGAGTCACTGAGTGCAGTTCATGGTTTGAAGGGGTGGAAAGGGCAGAGGTGGGAGTGTTGGGCAATATTGAATGTAGGGGTGATCATGATTCACAATAGAAATGGGCAGCAAAGGAGAGACAAAGGAAGGGGGAGGGGGGGAGGAGGGGGTGGGGGGAAGGGGGGGGGGAAGAGGAGGGGGAGAAAGAAAGGAAGGGGGGGGGGGGGGAAGAGGAGGGCTGATGGTTTGGGGTGAGGTATCATTCCCTGACGTTGAGCCCATGTGGGCTCAAGGTGCCAAGGCGCTGTATTAACTGGGAAGGGAACTACAGAAAATACATGGAAAGCCAGTTAATACAGCGCCTTGGCACCTTGAGCCCACATGGGCTCAACGTCAGGGAATGATACCTCACCCCAAACCATCAGCCCTCCTCTTCCCCCCCCTTCCTTTCTTTCTCCCCCTCCTCTCCCCCCCCCCCTTCCCCCTCCTTCCCCCCCTCCCCCTTCCTTTGTCTCTCCTTTGCTGCCCATTTCTATTGTGAATCATGATCACCCCTACATTCAATATTGCCCAACACTCCCACCTCTGCCCTTTCCACCCCTTCAAACCATGAACTGCGCTCAGTGACTCAAGTCAACCACCATCAACATCTTCCCTCTGCTGCCGTTCCCTGTTGAAGTGTCTACGACACGAAACGTCGGCCATCCCCTCTCCAGGTACTCTTTTTGCCACCTTTTCCCTTTATTTATTTGAGACGAGTACAGCAGTCACTACTTTATTTTTCTATGTAACATTGTATTACTATCTCCTACCCTTTTGTAAGCTTAACTTAACCTTTAAACAAAAGTGGAGATTAATAGTTATAGCGGAAACTCTACCATAGAGAAAACTGCTGGCTGAGTCTCACACCTGTGCTGAAAGTAAACCAGGGTAAATGTGTGCACTTGACAAACCAGCCATCACATTCTCGCCTACAGACCAAGTTCTCTTTATCGCAGAACTGGGATCCTGGTCACGCTACACACTGCGGCCAGACCAGAAGCTGGGACTTCACCCAAAACCGGGGCGACACCAGACAACCAATCTACACCAGTGGGGCAGTCACCAACCACAGGAGAGATCAACTACCCTCTCCGAAGCAAAGCTAAGTTAGCTTACCACCTGGACTCAAACCCATCAGACCCTTGTAGGAGTGAGGGAGGGCCCCTCATTGTGGTAGTCCACTGAGAATTAAACCCTAGCCTATGGAATTGACCCACCAATACTTGCCTACGTGTAAGCAATAAAAGTTGATGTGTGAAAGTGCACTTAACTTGTGTCAGTTCTCTGGTGTTCAATCAAATGTTGAATGTTTGAACTTCTCTCTTCAATTCTGTCTCTCGGAGCTACAAGTACTTATAAGAGTACAGGCCTAAGGAAAATTATCTCAGAGCCATTGTTGAGTATTTTACCAAGTCCCGGAATAAAATAAAGATTTCTTTGATGACTAGTACCGGAAAGTTGCTCCTTCCACCACTAGTAAGAGAGAGGGTGTAGGTGAAATGTTAAGAGAATTCTCATTGAGAAATTATTCCAAGTCCTTCCCCTAGAGGACCCACCTACCACTCATCCATCTCGTCACACACAGCAGGGTTCTGTGTCTGTGTTTATAACTGTACACAGCAGGGTTCTATGTCTATGTGTATAACTACACAGCAGGGCTCTATGTCTATGTCTGTTAGTAAAGCAGTCCTCGGTAAGGTTCTCCACTCGCACGGATGAACACAGTATTCTGGCAGGTACAGCTCGCACATACACACTCCTACACATCCACACTCACACAGACACATCCAGTTTCACACAGACACACTTCTACACATCCACATTAAAACACACTTTTACGCATCCACATTAAAACACACTTTTACGCATCCACATTCACACAGACACACTTCTACACATCCACACTCACACACTCCTTCAGACTCGCACAAACGCACAGACGCGTACAGACAGACATAAACAAGTTCACAAACTGCAGGCATAAGAGAGAGCAAGTGAACGACGAAGACATACAAAGTTTTGTGTGTGTGTGTGTGTGGAGAGAGAGAGAGAGAGAGAGAGAGAGAGAGAAGAGAGAGAGAAAGAGAGAGAGAGAGAGAGAGAGAAAACAGAGAGACAGACAGAAACAAACATAATGACAGAGAGAGAGAGAGAGAGAGAGAGGGAGACAGACAGACAGACAGACACAGACAATCATCCAGACAGACAGACAGATGACGTGACTCCACCGTTCAGTACAAACTGCTTTATTCCAAAGAAAGGCACAGGTACCAAACACAGGTAGAGGTGGAAAAAGACCCGGATGGAAAACACAGCTGATGACGTCATACCACGCCACACATCGCATTCAGTCCACGCCACACACCCCATTCAGTGTGTTGACAGGAACGGCTGGTTGTTCCTTACATACAGCATTCATCAAACAACCAGGGGTTCGCCATCCCCACGCCACACATCCCATTCAGTGTGTTAACAGGAGCGGCTGGTTGTTCCTTACATACTGCATTCATCAAACAATCAGGGGTTCACCATCCCACGCCACACACCCCATTCAGTGTGTTGACAGGAGCGGCTGGTTGTTCCTCACAGCATTCATCAACCAACCAGGGGTTCGTCCACTAAAGAATAGACAACCTTGTGCTAATATTGCTTCCACAGTTATGTCCCTTCGTTCAGTGCAAGGAACAACCAGCCGGTCACGCACACACGCATACACAAACACCGTTTCATTTTCATCAAAGCACACCACACACACACACACACACACACACACACACACACACACAGAGGCAGGCGCACACACACCCACACACACACACACACACACACATACCCACACGCGCGCGCGTGGGCCCGCACGCACGCACCTACACGCTCGCGTGTGCTCGTAAAATCACTTGCATGGTTTGAAGCCAATCCACCTGTTGACAAAGTGAACCAAACAACAGGCACAGTTAGTGCTTTCTACCGCTCTGAGCACAACATGGAATTCTAAATTTGAAACAATTTGATCACACTCGACCACTTCGAAGGTTATAAACTCTTTGCGAAACACACAACAAAAACTTCACCACTAACTCTTTGGGAAACACATAAAAAATTCTAACAATCACCCACAACAGCACAATATAATTCATAAAATGCCAAAATGACTGTAACAACACAGTGACACATTCAGGAATAATGAACACAGCCAGTAGGAAAACCGGAAACAACCCATGGTGTGAACTGTGCGTTGATGGGCAGATTTGCGAATCGTGAGTTTTAAGAACTTCCCCAATTGATGACCAGTGCGAAGACAATCGTGGAAAAAGAAACTAAACAAACCAAAGCGCTGGAAACTCTCCTTTGGTCATTGTCTGAACGGTTCGGTGAAGATGTTCAAAAGATATTTCGGGAGAAAAGCGTGCCAAAATAGTCAGCCTTTCTCTGGCAGTGTCCTGAAATGCCATGAGTATAGACAGACAGCCAGCCATTGGCTGAAATGCATTTAGCTAAATGATTTCCTGTCGATGGGGAATCTTAAACTAAAAAAGAAATATCAACAGGTAAGAACAGCAACAGTGAATAAAGATAAACAATAATGTAACAATAGGGTTTTAAACTTTGAGGCAGATACAAGTCCAAACAAGCATGCCAATAACAGACAAAGTAAGAATGGATAATCTGTCGATGCAGACCAAATGATATCACTTGTCGCATTTGCATGGGACGTTCATTAATGGAAGACCATACAGAAGGATGTGCATCCACACATACAAACATATGAACAGACCTAAATTTGACTATCAACTGAGTCTAGAGAACGGGGTAATCTGGATAACTGCATGAAAGTTTAATACACTGAAATTCTATGGATAAGTCAGATTAAAAGAAAAACAATATCTGAGCGGACATGAAACAAATGGGCAAATATTCAGATAAACAGGTAATGATGGAACAATTTGTGAATGGTCAGTTGGTTAAAAAAAGGCAAATATTTAGACAGGAAGGTGATTAAGAGAGAAAATCTGAACAATTAAGTTAATGATGGAGCAAATAATCAAACAGAATGTCTGAACAGACATTTGATGAAAGGAGGAAGCGTTTAGACAAAAAGATGCAAAAGGATTGGTGTCAAAACGGTCGACCTCACAAAAAACAGAGAATTATGGGACAACATCTGAATGAAAAGTTAATAAGCGATGAATCTGTACCTAGACAGATCATGAAGTCACAAATTTCTTGTTGGAAATTTAACAAAGGGGCAAGTATACAGACAGACAGATGATGAAGGAAAGAAAGGCCTGGTCTTCCAATAGCAAACATTCATTTTGTATTAAAAAGAGAAAGAACACACAGAGAGTAAGAGAAAGAGAATGAAAATGACGATGTTGTCAAATGGGCAAAGGCCCTTCTGAAGGACATAATGAGCTGCATTCTTTCTAAACAATACAATTTGAGAGAGAGAGAGAGAGAGAGAGAGAGAGAGAGAGAGAGAGAGAGAGAGAGATCTAATGCCGATGACGTCCTATACGTCGGTGACGTTTTCTGCGTCAGCAGGGGGCGAGGCAGGCTTATCTCCCTTGTTGGCGTCTTTAGTTTCTCTCCCCTTCATGGGTTGTGCCGCTTCATCTTCTGACGATGTCTGAAACAGTCAGAATGTTACATTTCTCCTGTGACATGTCTGAAACAGTCAGTATGTTACCTTTCTCCTCTGACGATGTCTGAAACAGTCAGAATGTTACATCTCTCCTGTGACAGTCAGAATGTTACCTTTCTCCTCTGACGATGTCTGAAACAGTCAGAATGTTACATTTCTCCTGTGACATGTCTGAAACAGACAGTATGTTACCTTTCTCCTCTGACGATGTCTGAAACAGTCAGAATGTTACCTTTCTCCTGTGACAGTCACAATGTTACCTTTCTCCTCTGACGATGTCTGAAACAGTCAGAATGTTATCTTTCTCCTCTGACGATGTCTGAAACAGTCAGAATGTTACCTTTCTCCTGTGACATGTCTGAAACAGTCAGTAATTACCTTTCTCTCTGACGATGTCTGAAACAATATGTTACCTTCTCCTCTGACGATGTCTGAAACAGTCAGAATGTTACCTTTCTCATGTGACATGTCTGAAACAGTCAGTATGTTACCTTTCTCCTCTGGCGATGTCTGAAACAATATGTTACCTTTCTCCTCTGACGATGTCTGAAACAGTCAGAATGTTACCTTTCTCCTCTGACGATGTCTGAAACAATATGTTACCTTTCTCCTCTGACGATGTCTGAAACAGTTAGAATGTTACCTTCTCCTGTGACATGTCTGAAACAGTCAGAATGCTTCCTTTCTCCTCTGACGATGTCTGAAACAGTCAGAATGGTACCTTTCTCCTCTGACGATGTCTGAAACAGTCAGAATGTTACCTTTCTCCTCTGACGATGTCTGAAACAATATGTTACCTTTCCCCTCTGACGATGTCTGAAACAATATGTTACCTTTCCCCTCTGACGATGTCTGAAACAGTATGTTACCTTTCCCCTCTGACGATGTCTGAAACAGTATGTTACCTTTCTCCTCTGACGATGTCTGAAAACAGTCAGAATGTTATCTTTCGTCTCTAACATGTCTGAAACAGTCAGAATGTTACTTTTCTCCTCTAACATGTCTGAAACAGTCAGAATGTTACCTTTCTCCCTCTGACGATGTCTGAAACAGTCAGAATGTTATCTTTCTCCTCTGACGATGTCTGAAACAGTCAGAATGTTACCTTTCTCCTGTGACATGTCTGAAACAGTCAGTATGTTACCTTTCTCCTTGACGATGTCTGAAACAATATGTTACCTTTCTCCTCTGACGATGTCTGAAACAGTCAGAATGTTACCTTTCTCCTCTGACGATGTCTGAAACAATATGTTACCTTTCTCCTCTGACGATGTCTGAAACAGTCAGAATGTTACCTTTCTCCTGTGACATGTCTGAAACAGTCAGAATGTTACCTTCTCTCCTCTGACGATGTCTGAAACAGTCAGAATGTTACCTTTCTCCTCTGACGATGTCTGAAACAGTCAGAATGTTACCTTTCTCCTCTGACGATGTCTGAAACAATATGTTACCTTTCCCTCTGACGATGTCTGAAACAACATATGTTACCTTTCCCTCTGACGATGTCTGAAACAGTATGTTTACCTTTCCCCTCTGACGATGTCTGAAACAGTATGTTACCTTTCCCCTCTGACGATGTCTGAAACAGTCAGAATGTTACCTTTCTCCTCTACATGTCTGAAAACAGAATGTTACCTTTCTCCTCTGACGATGTCTGAAACAGTCAGAATGTTACCTTTCTCCTCTAACATGTCTGAAACAGTCAGAATGTTACCTTTCTCCTCTGACGATGTCTGAAACAGTCAGAATGTTACCTTTCTCCTCTAACATGTCTGAAACAGTCAGAATGTTACCTTTCTCCTCTGACGATGTCTGAAACAGTCAGAATGTTACCTTTCTCCTCTGACGATGTCTGAAACTAGTAATGTTACCTTTCCCTCTGACGATGTCTGAAACAGTCAGATGTTACCTTTCCCCTCTGACGATGTCTGAAACAGTCAGAATGTTACCTTTCTCCTCTGACGATGTCTGAAACAGTATGTTACCTTTCCCCTCTGACGATGTCTGAAACAGTATGTTACCTTTCTCCTCTGACGATGTCTGAAACAGTATGTTACCTTTCCCCTCTGACGATGTCTGAAACAGTATGTTACCTTTCCCCTCTGACGATGTCTGAAACAGTAATGTTACCTTTCCCCTCTGACGATGTCTGAAACAGTATGTTACCTTTCCCCTCTGACGATGTCTGAAACAGTATGTTACCTTTCCCCTCTGACGATGTCTGAAACAGTATGTTACCTTTCCCCTCTGACGATGTCTGAAACAGTAGAATGTTACCTTTCCCCTCTGACGATGTCTGAAACAGTCAGATTTACCTTTCCCTCTGACGATGTCTGAAACAGTATATTACCTTTCCCTCTGACGATGTCTGAAACAGTATGTTACCTTTCCCCTCTGACGATGTCTGAAACAGTATGTTACCTTTCTCCTCTGACGATGTCTGAAACAGTGATGTTACCTTTCTCCTCTGAACGATGTCTGAAACAGTGATGTTACCTTTCTCCTCTGACGATGTCTGAAACAGTCAGAATGTTACCTTTCTCCTCTGACGATGTCTGAAACAGTCAGAATGTTACTTTCTCCTCTGACGATCAAGTCTGAAACAGTCAGATGTTACCTTTCTCCTCTGACGATGTCTGAAACAGTATGTTACCTTTCTCCTCTATGTCTGAAACAGTATGTTACCTTTCTCCTCTGACGATGTCTGAAACAGTATGTTACCTTTCTCCTCTGACGATGTCTGAAACAGTATGTTACCTTTCTCCTCTGACGATGTCTGAAACAGTATGTTACCTTACTCCTCTGACGATGTCTGAAACAGTGTGTTACCTTTCTCCTCTGACGATGTCTGAAACAGTATGTTACCTTTCTCCTCTGACGATGTCTGAAACAGTATGTTACCTTTCTCCTCTGACGGTGTCTGAAACAGTATGTTACCTTTCCTCTCTGACGATGTCTGAAACAGTCAGAATGTTACCTTTCTCCTCTGACGATGTCTGAAACAGTATGTTACCTTTCCCTTCTGACGATGTCTGAAACAGTGTGTTACCTTTCTCCTCTGACGATGTCTGAAACAGAATGTTACCTTCTCCTCAGGCGATGTCTGAAACAGTCAGAATGTTACCTTTCTCCCCTGACATGTCTGAAACAGTATGCTACCTTTCTACTCTGACGATGTCTGAAACAGTATGTTACCTTTCTCCTCTGACACGTCTGAAACAGTCAGTACTTTCTATACACAATCCCCTCTTTTCCATGTCGGTCTATCTTTTACACACACACACACACACACACACACACACACACACACACACACACACACACACAGTCCTGTCCTTTCCATGTCTATCTTTCACAAACACGACCCTCTTTTTTCCCTGTCTATCTTTCTCATACACAATCCTCTGTTTCCCCTGTCTGTCTATCTTTCTCACATACAATCCTCTGTTTCCCCTGTCTGTCTATCTTTGACACACACAATCCTCTCTTTTCCCTGTCTGTCTGTCATTCACATACGTAGTAATCCATTTCACCCCATTCTCTTTATTACCAACACAAACATTCCCCTCCAAGTCCTCTCACAATGTTCTTTTACCACCTGACACACCAAGCAGCCACTACAGGCATGCAAGTTGTAGAGAAAAATGAATACTTAAGAACAGTTACTACGATAAAAGCACAGATTTCTTTGAAAAAAAGAAAGACGGACGGAATGGTGTGTGTGTGTGCGTGCGTGCGTGCGTGGTGCGTGCGTGCGTGCGTGCTGCGTGCTTGTGTGTGCGTGCGTGTGTGTGTGTGTGTGTGTGTGTGTGTGTTGTGTGTGTGACTGACCATCTCGGCCTTCTTGAAGATGAAGATCTCAATGACGGTGACGATGGCTCCAGCACACACACCAGACAGCAGAATGGTCGCACGAGAAGGACCCAGGGTGACCGTGTACACCGGTCCCACCTGCACACACCAACACACACACACACACACACACACACACACACACACACACTCACACACACACACACACACACACACACACACACCACCACCACACCACACCGCACACACACTCACACACACACACATCACACACACACAAACACACACACACACACACACCACACAAAACACACACACACACACACACAACAAAACACACAACACATGCATACCACGCACACATCGCAGCACGCACGCATTCATGCACGCACCTTGTTTTTTATTTCTATAATGCGCTGAACACATGCTACACTAGATTCTTTCTTTTTTTAATACATGCGCTAACACATGCTCACATGCAGAACCTTGTTTTTCATGCATGCGCTAACACATGCTACATATACATGTTTATCGTCTCCTCTGAAATACTAGCGTTGTAACTACCAATCAAATGCTGTGGAAAGGATTCAACTTTTTGAAACCTCAATTTCTTGTTCGTAGTGAGAGTGAAACAGATGTTAAGGTTTCAACAATCTGAAACCTGACCTTCGTTTTTGTTGGTGATAGTGAAAGTGATGTTGGTATGTTTCTAACTTTTTGAAACTGAATTTCGCTTCTCGAAGTGACAGTGAAACTGATGGTGACAAGACTTAAACTGTCTGGAACTTGACTCTGTGACAGTTTAAACTGATGGTGACAAGAATTAAACTGTCTGAACTGGACTCTGATTCTGCTAGTGATAGCAAGAAGAATGTCTGACATGTATTCCCTTTTTTTTGAAACTTGAATTTGACTTCTGCTAGTGACACTGACATTGACACAGACGATGAGTGAGGGTGGGGTCATGCTGACCTGATCTTGTACTTGGAGTTGGGGTCCAGGACGTTGCCTCACAACGCCGCGAACACTTGTCCTCCAGCACCTGATGATGCCGTTCTCCTCAGCAGCAGCAGCGCCTGGTCCAGCTTGTCGCAGAGGCCAGCCCGGCAGGTAGGCCATGCGTAGGTCCCCGTGTTGTCTGAGGTTCGCCACCATATACAAGGTTGCACGGGGTCTGGCGTAGCTGTACTGGGCCTGGCATGGCAAAAACAGAGGAAAATACATGGCGTAGCATGTACTGTACCTCACATGGCAAACACAGAGGACATACATGGCGTAGCATGTACTGTACCTGACATGGCCAACACAGAGGAAAATACATGGCGTAGCATGTACTGTACCACATGGGAATACAAGAGGACAATACATGGCGTAGCAAGTACTGTACTGTCATGGCAAACACAAGGAAAATACATGGCGTAGCATGTACTGTACCTCACATGGCAAACACAGAGGACATACATGGCGTAGCATGTACTGTACCTGACATGGCCAACACAGAGGAAAATCATGGGTAGATGTACTGTACCTCCATGGCAAACACAGAGGACAATACATGGCGTAGCATGTACTGTACCTCACATGGCAACACAGAGAAAATACATGGCGTAGCATGTACTGTACTCACATGGCAAACACAGAGGACAATACATGGCGTAGCATGTACTGGCCATGGCATGGCAAAACCAGGGAAATACATGGCGTAGCATGTACTGTACCTGACATGGCACAACACAGAGAAAATAAATGCGTAGCATGTACGTGATACATGGCTAACACAGAGGAAAATACATGCGTAGCATGTACTGTACCTCACATGGCAACACAGAGAAAATACATGGCGTAGCAATGTACTGTGATGACATGCTAACACACAGAAAATACATGGCGTAGCATGTACTGTACCTCACATGGCAAACACAGAGAAAATACATGCGTAGCATGTACTTTGATGACATGGCTAACACAGAGGAAAATACATGGCGTAGCATGTACTGGCCTGGCATGGCAAAACACAGAGAAAATACATGGCGTAGCATGTCTGTGATGACATGCAACACAGAGGAAAATATTGCGTAGCATTTACTTTGATGACATGGCTAACACAGAGGAAAATATATTGCGTAGCATGTACTGTGATGACATGACTAACACAGAGAAAATACATGGCGTAGCATGTACTGTCATGGCTAACACAGAGGAAAATATATGGCGTAGCATGTACTGTGATGACATGGCTAACACAGAGGAAAATATATGGCGTAGCATGTACTGGGCCTGGCATAGCCAACACAGAGGAAAATACATGGCGTAGCATATACTGTGATGACATGGCTAACACAGAGGAAAATATATGGCGTAGCATGTACTGGGCCTGGCATAGCCAACACAGAGGAAAATACATGGCGTAGCATATACTGTGATGACATGGCTAACACAGAGTAAAATATATGGCGTAGCATGTACTGGGCCTGGCATGGCCAACAAAGAGGAAAATACATGGCGCAGCATGTACTGTCATGGCTAACACAGAGGGAATACATGGCGTAGCATGTACTGGGCCTGGCATGGCAAAACACATAGGAAACATACTATGGTGACTGCATGGTACTGTGATGGACATGGCTAACACAGAGAAAATACATGGCGTAGCATGTACTGTGATGACATGGCTAACACAGAGAAAATACATGGCGTAGCATGTACTGTGATGACATGGCTAACACAGAGGAAAATACATGGCGTAGCATGTACTGGGTCCGATGCATGGCCAACACAGAGGAAAATAATGGCGTAGCATGTACTGTCATGGCTAACACAGAGGAAAATACATGGCGTAGCATGTACTGTCATGGCTAACACAGAGGAAAATACATGGCGTAGCATGTACTGTCATGGTTAACACAGAGGAAAATACATGGCGTAACATGTAGTGTGATGACATGGCCAACACAGAGGGAAAATACATGGCGTAGCATGTACTGGGCCTGACATGGCCAACACAGAGGGAAAATACATGGCGTAGCATATACTGTGATGACATGGCCAACACAGAGGAAAATACATGGCGTAGCATGTACTGTGAAGACATGGCCAACACAGAAGGAAACTACATGGCGTAGCATGTACTGTGATGACATGGCTAACACAAAGGAAAATACATGGCGTAGCATGTACGCAGAGGAAAATACATGGCATAGCATGTACGCAGAGGAAAATACATGGCGTAGCATGTACTGTGATGACATGGCCAACACAGAGGAAAATATATGGCGTAGCATGTACTGTGATGACATGGCTAACACAGAGGGAAAATACATGGTGTAGCATGTACTGTGATGACATGGCAAATACAGAGGAAAATGCATGACGTAGCTTGTACTGTGATGACATGGCTAACACAGAGGTAAATACATGGCGTAGCATGTACTGTGATAACATGGCAAACACAGAGGAAAATACATGGCGTAGCATGTACTGTGATGACATGGCAGAGAGGAAAATACATGGCGTAGCATGTACTGTGATGACATGGCAGAGAGGAAAATACATGGCGTAGCATGTACTGTGCCTGATACAGCACATACACAGCAAAATAAATATCGTAACAGGTACTGATACTGACACAGCAAACAGGTAAATTATGTCGTTATACTGCGCGTGATAGAGAGGAAATTTCATGTCGTAACATTGCTAGTAATGATGCCCATAGCAGGAAAATACCTGTTGTAACGTGATAGAGAGGAAATTGCATGTGGTAACATTGCTAGTAAGACACCATAGCAGGAAAACACTGTTGTAACATTGCTAGTAATGACACCCATAGCAGGAAAACACCTGTTGTAAGGTGATAGAGAGGAAATTGCATGTGGTAACATTCCTAGTAATAACACCCATAGCAGGAAAACACCTGTTGTAACGTGATAGAGAGGAAATTTCATGTGGTAACATTGCTAGTAATGACACCCATAGCAGGAAAACACCTGTTGTAACGTGATAGAGAGGAAATTTCATGTGGTAACATTGCTAGTAATAACACCCATAGCAGGAAAACACCTGTTGTAACGTGATAGAGAGGAAATTTCATGTGGTAACATTGCTAGTAATGACACCCATAGCAGGAAAAACACCTGTTGTAACGTGATAGAGAGGAAATTTCATGTCGTAACATTGCTAGTAATGACACCCATAGCGGAAAAATACCTGTTGTAACGTAATAGAGAGGAAATTGCATGTGGTAACATTGCTAGTAATGACACCCATAGCAGGAAAACACCTGTTGTAACATTGCTAATAATAACACCCATAGCAGGAAAACACCTGTTGTAACGTGATAGAGAGGAAATTTCATGTGGTAACATTGCTAGTAATGACACCCATAGCAGGAAAACACTGTTGTAACGTGATAGAGAGGAAATTTCATGTGGTAACATTGCTAGTAATGACACCCATAGCAGGAAAACACCTGTTGTAACGTGATAGAGAGGAAATTGCATGTGGTAACATTGCTAGTAATAACACCCATAGCAGGAAAACACCTGTTGTAACGTGATAGAGAGGAAATTTCATGTGGTAACATTGCTAGTAATGACACCCATAGCAGGAAAACACCTGTTGTAACGTGATAGAGAGGAAATTTCATGTGGTAACATTGCTAGTAATGACACCCATAGCAGGAAAATACCTGTTGTAACACGCACTGATCCCCTGAATAAGACAGAAAACGACTGACAGTAGCGCCAGCAGGCAGATTTTCAGTCGGCTCTACCCAGGTTGGCAGCCCCTTCTGTAAGCGCTTGGAGTTTGGTCTCTGACCGAGCGTAGGCGCTACATAAGTATTATGAACAAGAAGAAGAAGAAGAAGAAAGAAGAAGAAGAAGAAGAAGAGAGAGAGAGAGAGAGAGAGAGAGAGAGAGAGAGAGAGAGGGACAGACAGAAACAGACAGACAGACAGACAGACAGACAGACAGACACACACACACACACACACACACACACACACACACACACACACACACACACACACACACACACACACACCCCATAGCGGACTCCATGACAAAGGCGAAGGGGGCGGAGTCCGGAGCATTGCGGACTCTCTGAATGCCGTCCTCTACCCGGTGAATGTGGGTCTTCCTCTTCTGTACGTTGGTCCACAGCATGCGTAGATAGGGCACCTGGGAACACAGCAGAACTCATTGACTTATTTCACAGCATCTGCAAATAGGGCACCTGGGAACACAGCAGAACTCATTGACTTATTTCACAGCATCTGCAAATAGGGCACCCGGGACACAGCAGAACTCATCTGACTTATTTCACAGCATCTGCAAATAGGGCACCTGGCGACACAGCAGAACTCATCTGACTTATTTCACAGCATCTGCAAATAGGGCACCTGGCGACACAGAAGAACTCATCTGACTTATTTCACAGCATCTGCAAATAGGGCACCTGGCGACACAGCAGAAGTCACGACTTATTTCACAGCATCTGCAAATAGGGCACCTGGCAACACAGCAGAACTCATCTGACTTATTTCACAGCATCTGCAAATAGGGTACCTTGTGACACACACAGCACAGAATTGACTTATTTCACAGCATCCGTAGATAGGGCAGATGGTGACACATCGTATACATTTGGTTTAGAATATCACCTGGTATAGCATTGTATTCGTGCTTCTGCGGCGAAATCTAAGTAACATTTACATTTTGTTTTGTTTCAGTAAGTAGACTAGTTACTGCATTGTCAATGGAGACAAACATTCACATTTTGTTTTGTTTCAATAAGTAGACTAATTACTGCATTGTCAATGGAGACACAAAAACCTCTTTCACTCGTTCATTATTGGCATTTACCTACGTCACTGCTTTGCGTTATGAAACATATTTACGCCTTGATATGAAACAAGACAATCTCTCTCTCTCTCTCTCTCTCTCTCTCTCTCTCTCTCTCTCTCTCTCTCTCTCTTGTTGCTATAGTGACTTGCATGTTTTCCATTGGTTTTTTCTTTTTTCTCTTCTTCTTCTCTTTTTTGTTTTCCCCAGGGCTGGGTGAAAAAAAAAGCACGTACAATTTGCTTATCCTCTTACACTGGTAAAATGAAATTTCGTTCGTTCGTTCGTTCGTTCTCTCTCTCTCTCTCTCTCTCTCTCTCTCTCTCTCTCTCTCTCTCTCTCTCTCTCTCTCTCTCTCTCTCTGAAATGGGAGAGGTAGGAAGGGGAAGTATGGGGGATGAAAAAGTCGGAGTTAGAGTGTTAGATATTGCATCTCTCACAGACAGTACATGAGAGCCATCAACACAGGACTTGAGAAGTTAACCAATTGCTACACCAGTCTGGAGTCCACTTTCGTCTTCTGGAAGACACTCGTCAGCAGACTCAGTATGACTGT
This sequence comes from Conus canariensis, assembly GCA_033310375.1. Classification (NCBI taxonomy): domain Eukaryota; kingdom Metazoa; phylum Mollusca; class Gastropoda; order Neogastropoda; family Conidae; genus Conus; species Conus canariensis. Next base: position 101,896,595 of record CM065717.1, on the reverse strand, counting down.
TTCTGTCGTGCAGTGGACCTGAGGCAGAAGCTGTGGGGACCGGCGACATCGCTGAGACAGACGGCGCTCACTGCTCACACCACCAGACTGCATTTAGCATGGCCGGGACCGCAGAAATTTCAGTTTCAGTTTGTTTCATCAAGGAGGTATCACTGCGTGCGGACTAGTCCATATATGCTACACCATATCCGCTAAATATTGAGTCCACAGTGCGCACTATTTACAGCTGATGGAGAAACGAACTGTCTAAGGTGAGCGAATTTCTGAAGAGGGTCTCGCGGCGACGACTTAGCAGATGTCTGGCCTGCGCATTAGCCCAACGCGCTGGTCAGACCTTGGGTACCTACCTAACACTGGTTGAGCCATTATTACCGTTGTATGCGTGAGTGGTGAGTGCACACACACACACGTGTGTGTGTGTGTGTGTGTGTGTGTGTGTGTGTGTGTGTGTGTGTGTGTGTGTGTGTGTGTGTGTGTGTGACATTAGAAATCAATTTATACCTAGAAAATTTACATATACAAAGTCCGTATTTAACTATTGTCGTTTGCTCTGTGGTAGTAAGAAAGCGTTGCTAAACTTAGTGAAGTTTTTTAAACTTAGTAAAGTTGTGTAACATTACATTCAGTACGTTAATTATAGGGAAAATTTTGATGTTTGATTTGTTTCATTTCTATTTGTTTGATTTGTTTCAAGTCCTCCATGCCCCAAAAGGGGTCGCAGGATTAAAATCTTTGAAATCTTTGTGTGTTGTGTGTGTGTGTGTGTGTGTGTGTGTGTGTGTGTGTGTGTGTGTGTGTGTGTGTGTGTGTGTGTGTGTGGGTGTGTGTGTGTGTGTCTGTATGTGTCTGTGTGTGTCTGTGTGCGTGGTGTGTACGTTTGTGTGTGCGCGTGTGCGTGCGAGCGTGCGTGCGTGCGTGCGCGCGCGCGTATGTGTATGCAAGCGTATGTATATGAATGTGTATGCGTAAGTGTGATCTGTGGGCTTGTGTGAGCATGTTCCTGCATGCGTGTACGTACACATATGTGTGTACACGATAAAAGAATCATGTGTGTGTACATTATGAAAGAATCATGTGTGTTTACATAATAAAAGAATCATGTGTGTTTACATAATAAAAGAATCATGTGTGTTTACATAATAAAAGAATCATGTGTGTTTACATAATAAAAGAATCATGGTGTGTGTGTGTGTGTGTGTGTGTGTGTGTGTGTGTATGTGTGTGAAAGCAACAACAGTTTTGTCTATCCTTGGCCTCTACAGTGAGATGACCCGCTTTAGCTGTGAGCAATGCTCACCACCCCTGGAAGACAACAAATCAATAACCCTGGGCATCCCACGACAGCCAGCGAAGGGCAGAGCGGACAAGGGGAGAACAGTGACAGGGAGACGATACAGAAGAAAAGAGGTCAGTGAAGAGTCGTCAGTGCCACAGGAAAGGGTTCAGTCTGTGCTTGAAGATCCATCCGCACTGTATTGTTCTGTGCTTGAAGATCCATCCGCACTGTATCGTTCTGTGCTTGAAGATCCATCCGCACTGTATTGTTCCGTGCTTGAAGATCCATCCGCACTGTATTGTTCTGTGCTTGAAGATCCATCCGCACTGTATTGTTCTGTGCTTGAAGATCCATCCGCACTGTATTGTTCTGTGCTTGAAGATCCATCCGCACTGTATTGTTCTGTGCTTGAAGATCCATCCGCACTGTATTG
>CM065717.1:101874886-101879886 GCA_033310375.1 Conus canariensis | reverse complement strand
CTACGCAGTTACTATTTCTCACACTGACGATTCACCAAACGTACACAGACTACCAATCGCCCCTCCCGCCATCACATGTTGATACTGTCAGTACATGAAGGAAAAAGGATGGTCGACCATAATCCAAAATTGTTTCAACTTTGTTTCGGTTTTTCATCTATGTGTCTGTTATTTACACAGATTACTATATAAGTCAATCTATATGACTGGCCGAATTCTGTTAGCTTGACTCCGATTGGTAGAAACAGACGGCGGCATTCACGTACACCCACGCATGCCCATTAAACGCCCTGACCATTGACAGTGACCATACATGCACTGACCTTGCTGACCACCTGTCCGATGAGGCCTGTCCAGCTGCCGTTGACCATCATCCCAAAGTCCTGGCTGTCCGTGTTGAAGGTGAAGGTCAGTCCGGTCAGCTCCCCCACCTTCTCCATCAGCTCCTTGATGAAGCCGTCATACTCCACCACCCCGCCGTCCTCATACCTCTGCAGGTAGGGGGCTAACTGTCAACATACAGATGACACACCGTCATTGTGCAGATAAGGGGCTATCTGTCAACATACAGATGACACACCGTCAATGTGCAGGTAGGGGGCTAACTCTCAACATACAGATGACACACACCGTCATTGTGCAGGTAGGGGGCTAACTGTCAACATACAGATGACACACCGTCATTGTGCAGGTAGGGGGCTAACTGTCAACATACAGACACACCGTCAATGTGCAGGTAGGGGGCTAACTGTCAACATACAGATGACACACCGTTAATGTGCAGGTAGGGGGCTAACTGTCAACATACAGACACACCGTCAATGTGCAGGTAGGGGGCTAACTGTCAACATACAGACACACCGTCAATGTGTAGGTAGGGGGCTAACTGTCAACATACAGATGACACACACCGTCAATGTGCAGGTAGGAGGCTAACTGTCAACATACAGACACACCGTCAATGTGTAGGTAGGGGGCTAACTGTCAGCATACCGATGACACACACTGTCATTGTTCAGGTAGGGGCTAACTGTCAACATACAGATGACACACCGTCATTGTGCAGGTAGAGAGAAAACTGTCAACATACAGATGACACACACCGTCATTGTGCAGGTAGGGGGCTATCTGTCAACATACAGATGACACACCGTCATTGTGCAGGTAGGGGGCTAACTGTCAACATACAGACACACCGTTAATGTGCAGGTAGGGGGCTAACTGTCAACATACAGATGACACACCGTCAATGTGCAGGTAGGGGGCTAACTGTCAACATACAGATGACACACCGTCAATGTGCAGGTAGGGGGCTAACTGTCAATATACAGACACACCGTTAATGTGCAGGTAGGGGGCTAACTGTCAACATACAGATGACACACCGTCAATGTGCAGGTAGGGGTCTAACTGTCAACATACAGATGACACACTGTCAATGTGCAGGTAGGGGGCTAACTGTCAACATACAGACACACTGTCATTGTGCAGATAGGAGGCTAACTGTCAACATAGAGATGACACACCGTTAATGTGCAGGTAGGGGGCTAACTGTCAACATACAGATGACACACCGTCAATGTGCAGGTAGGGGGCTAACTGTCAACATACAGACACACCGTCATTGTGCAGGTAGGGGGCTAACTGTCAACATACCAATGACACACACTGTCATTGTGCAGGTAGGGGGCTAACTGTCAACATACAGATGACACACCGTCATTGTGCAGGTAGGGGGCTAACTGTCAACATACAGATGACACACCGTCAATGTGCAGGTAGGGGGCTAACTGTCAACATACAGACACACCGTCATTGTGCAGGTAGGGGGCTAACTGTCAACATACCAATGACACACATTGTCATTGTGCAGGTAGGGGGCTAACTGTCTACATACAGATGACACACCGTCATTGTGCAGGGAGAGGGCAAACTGTCAACATACAGACACACCGTCAATGTGCAGGTAGGGGGCAAACTTCCAAACATACAGATGACACACCGTTAATGTGCAGGTAGGGGGCAAACTGTCAACGTACAGACACACACTGTCATTGTGCAGATAGGGGCCTAACTGTCAACATACAAACACACCGTCATTGTGCAGGTAGGGGGAAAACAGTCAACATACAGACACACCGTCAGACCTCACTGCCCCGCCCTTCTCGCACATGTGTGTATGTGTGTGTGTGTGTGTGTGTGTGTGTGTGTGTGTGTGTGTGTGTGTGTGTGTGTGTGTGTGTGTGTGTGTGTGCTCGCGCGCGCGCGCGCGCGTGTGTGTAGTATGTGTGCGTGTGTGTGTTGTTGTTGTTGTTGTTGTTGTCGTTTTGTTTTACGTCTTTCCACATTACGTGATATTAGACGAAAAAAAAATCGGGGCCGGGAAAAAAGCTTAACACGAGTCAAAAGAATTAACTTATCTACAGCCATAACACACAAAAGTAGAAAATCCACTTAATCAAAGATTTAAAACAAACAAACAAACAAAATCAGAAACAAAAAACAAACAATTAAAAAAAAAATCTTGTCTCATCTCACCCCTGACTGTTACCTGTTATAAGTATTTGCCAACTGGACTTTTAGCTAAGTGCAAAAACAAAAGATATGTTTCACTTGCTGACAGGAAAACATTTTGAATAGGCTGTACAGACGTATTTGGAACGAAGTTTTTCATTAAGTTACACAAAAGAATGTGATCAGTTTTTGTGTGTGTGTGTGTGTGTGTGTGTGTGTGTGTGTGTGTGTGTGTGTGTGTGTGTGTGTGTGCGTGCTTGCGTGTGGTGTGTGCGTGTGTGTGTGTGTGTGTGTGTGTGTGTGTGTGTGTGTGTGTGGTGTGTGTGTGTGTGATTGTGTCTGTGTCTGTGTGCATATGCGCAAGCATATGTCTGTTCACCCTATCAGCAGAGGAGAAGCAGAGAGAGAGAGAGAGAGAGAGAGAGAGAGAGAGAGAGAGGAGAGAGAGAGAGAGACAGACAGCAACAGACGAGAGACAGACAGACAGACAGAAGACAGAAGAGAGAGAGAAGGAAGAGAGAGAAGAGAGAAGAAGAGAAAGAGAGAAAGAGAGAGAGAGAGAGAGAGAGAGAGAGAGAGAGAGAGAGAGAGGAGGAGAGACAGACAGACAGACAGACATACACAACACACACACACACACACACACACACACACACACACACACACACACACACACACACACACACACGCACACACACACAGACAAGCTGACAGACAGACAAGCTGACACACAGATAGACGAACAAACGGGCGGCAAACAGCCATGCACACAGAAGGACAGACATATGGATAGGGCGATACCTACAAAAGACAGACACAAGGAAAGAGCCCAAGACAAACACAAGCAGACAGAGATAGCGACAGGCTGAGATGACAGAACAAGGAGTGTGTTGTTACCTGTATAGAGCCCACAGAGACAGTCCGACCCTGAAACCAACAACACACAGCATTAGCTGAATGCTGGCACATGACATTAACTGTGTTGTTTCCTGTATAGAGCCCACAGACACTGTCCGACCCTGAAACCAACAACACACAACATTAGCTGAATGCTGGCACACGCCATTAACTGTGTTGCTATCTCTATAGAGCCCACAGACACTGTCCGACCCTGAAACCAACAACACACAGCATTAGCTGAATGCTAGCACATGCCATTAACTGTGTTGTTACCTCTATAGAGCCCACGGACACTGTCCGACACTGAAACCAACACACAGCGTTAGCTGAACGCTAGCACATGACATTAACTGAATGCCAGTATATTATTCATTAACTGTAAGCACAGTTTTAACCATTTACATTCAGCAAGCACTGACGGTAAACTCACACAATTAGCTGATTGATAACACTCGGCGTATACTAACTTACAGTTCATGGATTTTCTAAGCACAAATAGACACACAGCATAAGCTAACCCATAAGCACACAACAACAACTAACATCTAAAACACTGGTAACATTACCTTACTGCTAACACGCAGTATACATACACCACTAACACAGGATAAATAAAAGCTCACAGCATAAACTAGTAGTTAAGACAGAGTGGTGTGTGTGTGTGTGTGTGTGTGTGTGTGTGTGTGTGTGTGTGTGTGTGTGTGTGTGTGTGTGTGTGTTTCCACGCCCCCCCCCCCCCCTTTTTTTTTTTGTTTCTTTAAACTTTTTCCGTTCCATCTTCTGTGCCACATCAGTGGCATTCTCATTATTCCAGCTCCCCGTCCACAGCCACACCCCAACCTGTCTGGCATCATCTCTGGCACAGGCAGTCCACACAGAACGGTGAATATCAAGTCGTCAAGAGGCAACCCACCAGAGGAGACACTGCACTGCTGCTGAGTCACTTCGGTGGTGTTCAGTGGTGCCTGTTGTGATCCAACATAGGCAGGACACCACCTACTAAGCCCCCTACTGATGACAGTAATAACAGATCGCTCCACATGTCGCCAGACACAAAACGTAACAAACAACCTGCTAGAGAACGGAAGTACGGGGTGGAAGAGCTAAGAGACAAAGGGGAGGAGGGAGGTGGAGCAGCAAGAGAAGGGAGTAGAGGGGTGAAACAGGGAAAAGGCGGAGGGAGGGAGGTGGACTGTTTGGTAGCAGTTAAGATATGGTCTATAAAATGTAGTAGGCTAAAGAATTGATGGAGGGAGGGTGGTGGACTGTTTGGTAGCAGGATAAGATATGGTCTATAAAATGTAATAGGCTAAAGAATGGATGGGACAGAGGGGAAGGAGGGTGGCGGACTGTTTGGTAGCAGGATAAGATATGGTCTATAAAATGTAACAGGCTAAAGAATGGATGGGACAGAGGGGAAGGAGGAAGGTGGACTGTTTGGTAGCAGGATGAGATATGGTCTATAAAATGTAACAGGCTAAAGAATGGATGGGACAGAGGGGAAGGAGGAAGGTGGACTGTTTGGTAGCAGGATGAGATATGGTCTATAAAATGTAACAGGCTAAAGAATGGATGGGACAGAGGGG
>CM065717.1:101869886-101872386 GCA_033310375.1 Conus canariensis | reverse complement strand
ATGAAAACGTGAACACCGACCGCTCTCTCTACCAATTACAAGTAAGTTCACACATGTGGACGAATCAAGAAGCTCGGCATAATCTGAATTAATGTTTATGAACAAAAAACACACAGAGAGAAAACAAAAACAGATTTTAATGAGTCTGGTGTCTAAACCAGCTTTTGTAGTTTGTTTGTTGGTTTGTTCGTTTTACATCCACTCCGTCTTCAACATAAACAAGACAAATGCCGAACGTCTTAAGGGAAGCCTTTTCGTAGGCACCAAAAATAGTAACATACAGTGATTGGTAGGAAGATTTATCGGCATTCTTACTCTGTTTTTAACATTTAGCTCTGAAATTACACTGGACCTATTTCATTATGAAATAAATCCGCTGCTGTGATGTGACAAACGAATATCTTGGAAGATCTAAATCGTATACTATGAATATCATGAACTCTAAGGTCGAAGTTTGAAGTGAAAGGTCAAGACACGTTGGCTCCGACACAACAATGGTAAAGGGTGCGTCCATCTTGCTTCCTCCATGACGTAACAGCCCCAACGCCTTTCTGTCGATGACCTAATCAGTACAAAAGCCATTCTGAATATAGATGTTGAACTAGAAGGTCAAAAGAAAGAAAGAAACAAAACTCTACCAAGAGAAGACCAGACTCCATTCTTCACCATTCCCTAAACCTCAGGCCTCTGACCAGGCGCTGAATGAAGCAGCCACTAGAGCTCTCTCACTGGCAGCCCAGAGATCGGCCAATTCCAGCCAGCAGGTGCTACCAGCTGGAGAGCTGCAGGTGGCATTGACTGCCGCTCTGTGGTTGACCCTGTGCCGTCTGCACTTCAAAGGCGTGGGGTGGGATGGACTACACTCTGTCTTCGCCTTGAGGAGAGCACAAATCATCAGAGAGAAAGTCAGGTCAGAGGTTAGGGGTAAAACGTGTGTTGTTTCCACAAAGTTCACTTGTATTGTTACACAGGTCAGAAACATGCCAGCTGTATGTTTGTACAAGGTCTGGGAGGACACAGATGTCCTCAGTCTCTGACTTTATCTCTACTCTGTTCACAGTTGTGACCATTCTGGCAGACATACAAAATGACATAATGCACGCTGGCCCTAAAACAAAATGATACCATACATGATGGTTTCAAAACAAAAGGACACTATCTTTAATGGCCCTTAAACAACATGACACTCTACAACCTGAAGAAAACAGAATGACATTCTCATCACTGGCCATAACAACATGGAGCCTATTTTGATCCAGCATACACTGGGCACCCCCTACTAAGCCGCCTACTGACGACAATAATAAGGCAGTCCATGGTTCTAGCCCTCTCCCTCTTTCTCCTGACCTTACCGTCTGCAACACAGCACACGGCTTGAACACATCGGCCCACATGTCTCCACACAACAAACAACACATCAGCCCACATGTCTCCACACAACAAACAACACATCGGCCCACATGTCTCCAGACAACAAACAACACATCGGCCCACATGTCTCCACACAACAAACAACACATCGGCCCACATGTCTCCAGACAACAAACAACACATCGGCCCACATGTCTCCACACAACAAACAACACATCGGCCCACATGTCTCCACACAACAAACAACACATCGGCCCACATGTCTCCACACAACAAACAACACACTGGCCCACATGTCTCCAGACAACAAACAACACATTGGCCCACATGTCTGCACACAACAAACAACACATCGGCCCACATGTCTCCACACAACAAACAACACATCGGCCCACATGTCTCCACACAACAAACAACACATCGGCCCACATGTCTCCACACAACAAACAACATATCGGCCCACATGTCTCCACACAACAAACAACATATCGGCCCACATGTCTCCACACAACAAACAACACATCGGCCCACATGTCTCCACACAACACATCGGTCCCACATGTCTCCACACAAGACATGGCCCACATGTCTCCACACAACACACATCGGCCCACATGTCTCCAACAACAAACAACACATCGGACAGAAAGGTGAAGGTCAAACAAAAGATGGCCCACATGGTCTGAAACAGAAACAGTGGCCCACATGTTAAAAAGAGAGATTGCGCCACAAGTAGAGTCGAACACGAAAATGGCGAGATGTAGAGTAACAGAACACAGGACGGATGTCTACACAAAAGTGGAGAGTTAGATCAAGACGAGAAAACAACAGCAGGAGAAAGGAGGACAGGGGATGGAGAGGTATAAGATAAAGGGGGAGGAGGAAGCAGAACAGCAAGAGAGGGAGTAGAGGGGTGAAACAGGGAAAGAGTGGAAGAGTATAAGATAAAGGGGGAGGAGGAAAGCAGAACAGCAAGAGAGGGGAGTAGAGGGGTGAAACAGGGAAAGAGTGGAAGAGGTATAAGATAAAGGGGGAGGAGGAAAGCAGAACAGCAAGAGAGGGGAGTAGAGGGGTGAAACAGGGAAAGAGTGGAGGAGGTATAAGATAAAGGGGGAGGAGGAAAGCGGAA
>CM065717.1:101854886-101859886 GCA_033310375.1 Conus canariensis | reverse complement strand
CGACATAATGTGAGTCTTTCTTCACGACATAATGTGAGTCTGTATGTTGTTCATGACATAATGTGAGTCTTTGTTCACGACATAATGTGAGTCTGTATGTTGTTCACGACATAATGTGCGTCTATATGTTGTTCATGACATAATGTGAGTCTGTATGTTGTTCATGACATAATGTGAGTCTGTATGTTGTTCATGACATAATGTGAGTCTGCATGTTGTTCATGACATAATGTGAGTCTGTATGTTGTTCATGACATAATGTGAGTCTTTGTTCACGTCATAATGTGAGGCTGTATGTTGTTCACGACATAATGTGAGTCTGTATGTTGTTCACGACATAATGTGAGTCTTTCTTGTCGTGTATGTCGTTCACGACATAATGTGAGTCTGTTGTTCACGACATAATGTGAGTCTTTCTTGTCGTGTATGTGAGTCTTTGTTCACGACATAATGTGAGTCTTTGTTCATGACATAATGTGAGTCTTTGTTCGTGACATAATGCGAGTCTTTGTTCATGACATAATGTGAGTCTTTGTTCACGACATAATGTGAGTCTGCTGTTCACGACATAATGTGAGGCTGTTGTTCACGACATAATGTGAGGCTGTTGTTCACGACATAATGTGAGTCTTTCTTGTCCAACAGACCTAGCTTCGTGGACAGAGTACTCTGTGTTTTGAGAAAAGACCTTGACATTTGTTTTGTTGTGGTGGGATCTTTCATTCGCCAGCTGGGGTTGATTGAAAGTGTCAGTATTCTGTCACACAGTCAAAACGTGCGTGCCAAAATAACGTAACAAACATTACGCCATTCTTACGCTTCCTGGTAATCCAGTAAAAACGACAAGTATGGACATACAAGGCCTGCATATTGTTCTCTGTCATCATCATATCTGTTGTGGTAGAAGAAGGAATGGAATTTCCACTTCAAGTACTCGGTCAATAGCAACAGATCAGATTATCATTCTAATAATTTCTGGATTGCAAATCAGCACTGAGGCCTGTGACCTTTGGTAGGTTTAGCTGAATGAATGAGATGACAGCTGGGGAGACTTTTCAATGCGCACTCTTATTCAAAGACTTACAACTTGTCGTCTCCTTTGAGTCTACAGTGATAACAATCAATGGCATACCAGAAAAGATACGCCCTAAATAACCCACTATATCCCTGACTCAGGACAGTCTGTTCTCTTACTGTCTGTTGCTACGATTCATGCAACGATACACTTCTTTCTGATTACACTTACACTGTGAGGTGTTTGCAATGAGCTCGTTGTTCCATCATTTTTGTGATGGATCCTGTATGAAATTAAGGCGTTTGTGATGTATGTGCAGCATACTGTTTTCTTAATATAACGACAATAATGTTATGGCTGCATTCCTGGTTATCTGTATAACTTGCCAAGACCTTCGATAGCCCTTTAGAGAAACTGACACATGTGCAGACATTGGAAACCACACTTGGGGCTGGTACGTCCATCTTAATTCTAGTTTTCTTTCCTTTTTTCTTTGCTTCTGCCTTGTTCCTTGTTTTTACATCAGCCTGTTTCTCAGACTGATACAACGTCCTCCTCTAATCGCTTTAGTTTGGGAAAATAATCACTAAACAAAACCATTGTTTCTGTCAAATACAAACTGGGACAGTTTTTATCAGTCTAAGCAAATTCAGCTGTTATTTACTTACTTATTTTGTATATACAAAAGGGTTATAGAAAAGACCCAGTCCAGTTCACACACACACACACACACACACACACACACACACACACACACACACACACATACGCGCACGCACGCACGCACGCACGTACGCACGCACGCACGCGCACGAGTGTGCACATGCACACACGCACGCACATGGACATGCACATACACACGTACCCACGCACGCACGCACGCACGCACGCACGCACGCACGCACGCACACATACACACACACATACACACACACACACACACACACACACACACACACGCACATGCACACACATACTGTCTGGCTGGCTCACTGGCTGAGCACCAAGTTTGCTGTCACATATTCCCAGTTCAAATTCCACTGGCACAGATGTAGTGTCAAATATGTTCCCCCTTCTCCATTCTCCTAGGATAGATCTCTCCCCCAGGCTGCCCCCCCCCCCCCCATTTGATGAGTGTGAATCTTCATCTGGAGTGTCAAAATAAACAAAAACCTTCCAAGAAAAATCGACCAGACGCCATTCCTTCCCCATTCCCTGAAGCTCAGGCCTCTGAATGGGCGCCGATGAAGCAGGCACCACAGCTCTGTTACCGGCGGCCCAATACAAGCCTTAAAACCACGGAGATCGGCGCCAGCACGTGGTACCAGCTGGAGAGCTGCAGGTGGCAATGACTGCCGCTCTGTGGTTGATCCAGTGCCGCCGGCACTTCAAAGGGGTGGGGTAGGATGGACTACACTCTCTCACCTTGAGGAGAACACAAATGGTTGGAGAGAAAGTCAGGTCAGAGGTTAAGGGAAGACGTGTTGTTTCCACAGTCTCTGGCTTTATCTGTCCTCTGTTCACAATTGTGAACAATCTGGCATACAACACAAATGACACAAGACAAGCTGGGCCTCAAACAAAATGATACCATAAACACTAATCAAAACAACATGACACTCTACAAACTGGCGAAAGCAAAATGACACTCTATGCATTGGCCACACCAAAATGACACTGTACGTACTGGCGAAGACAGAATGATATTCTACATACTGGACAAAACAAAATGGATTTTCAAAATGGAGTGACTGACGGCGGCGAACGAAGCAAAATTTAGAAAGAGAGGGTGTTAGTTACCGCCACTGACATTGACAAACAAAGCACATGACAAGACACGATGCATTTCAACCTCTTGGGTCTCTTCAGGCGAAAAAATAAATCACATTTAACATTTAAGACAGTACAAACAAAGAACGAAAATGACTCATCTGTTGTTGTCCATGTGGTGGGGAGAATGTCCCACCACATGGACAACAACAGATGAGTCATTTTCGTTCTTTGTTTGTACTGTCTTAAATGTTAAATGTGATTTATTTTTTCGCCTGAAGAAGACCCAAGAGGTTGAAATGCATCGTGTCTTGTCATGTGCTTTGTTTGTCAATGTCAGTGGCGGTAACTAACACCCTCTCTTTCTAAATAAAACAAAATGGAGTCTATTCTGATCCAACACATGCAGGACACCACCTACTAAGCCCTCTACTGACAACAATAATAACACAGTCTATGTTTCTACCCCTCCCCATCTATCTCCTTACCTTGCCATCCACAGCACAACACAAAGCCTGAACATATCACTTCACATGTCTCATCCACAGCACACAGCTTGAACATATCACTTCACATGTCTCATCCACAGCACACAGCTTGAACATATCACTTCACATGTCTCATCCACAGCACACAGCTTGAACATATCACTTCACATGTCTCATCCACAGCACACAGCCTGAACATATCACTTCACATGTCTCATCCACAGCACACAGCTTGAACATATCACTTCACATGTCTCATCCACAGCACACAGCTTGAACATATCACTTCACATGTCTCATCCACAGCACAGCTTGAACATATCACTTCACATGTCTCATCCACAGCACACAGCTTGAACATATCACTTCACATGTCTCATCCACAGCACACAGCTTGAACATATCACTTCACGTGTCTCATCCACAGCACACAGCCTGAACATATCACTTCACATGTCTCATCCACAGCACACAGCTTGAACATATCACTTCACGTGTCTCAACCACAGCACACAGCCTGAACATATCACTTCACATGTCTCATCCACAGCACACAGCTTGAACATATCACTTCACGTGTCTCATCCACAGCACACAGCTTGAACATATCACTTCACATGTCTCATCCAAAGCACAGCACACAGCTTGAACATATCACTTCACATGTCTCATCCACAGCACAGCACACAGCTTGAACATATCACTTCACATGTCTCATCCACAGCACAGCACACAGCCTCAACATATCACTTCACATGTCTCATCCACAGCACACAGCTTGAACATATCACTTCACATGTCTCATCCACAGCACAACACACAGCTTGAACATATCACTTCACATGTCTCATCCACAGCACACAGCTTGAACATATCACTTCACATGTCTCATCCACAGCACACTGTTTGAACATATCACTTCACATGTCTCATCCACAGCACACAGCTTGAACATATCACTTCACATGTCTCATCCACAGCACACAGCTTGAACATATCACTTCACATGTCTCATCCACAGCACAGCAGACAGCTTGAACATATCACTTCACATGTCTCATCCACAGCACACAGCCTGAACATATCACTTCACATGTCTCATCCACAGCACACAGTTTGAACATATCACTTCACATGTCTCATCCACAGCACACAGCTTGAACATATTACTTCACATGTCTCCAGACAAAGGGGTGGAGGGAGGTGGAACAGCAAGATAAGGGAGTAGAGGGGTGAAACAGGGAATGGGCGGAGGAAGGGTGGTGGAATGTTTGGGTAGCATGATAGGATATGGTCTAAAAAAAAAGTAATAGGTTAAAGAATTGATGGGAGAGAGGGGAGCTCTGGGAAAGGTAGAGGAGGGTGGGGAAGAGAATTCTGCGAGGGAGGGGAAGGAGGGGAAAGGGGACAGCAGAGATGGCGGGTAATAGGGGAGTTGGGGGGTGTGGTGTGGAGAAAGCACTGACTTGGCAGCCAGGGGTACAGGTCAATCAATGAAATCTTCTCCTGCCTGAACTGTACAGGGAGTCAGTGGGACGCCCCACTGCAGAACAGTTCACCAGGTTCCTCCAGTTCTGTGGGCTGTGTGCCAACACATTAATGTCCCTGCATGAAAGGGATTCCAGCCATTCATTCTTTAAGGCGTTCAGTCCTTCTCTCATTCCTTCATACTCTCTCTTCATCCTTCTCTCATTCCTTCATACTCTCTCTTCATCCTTCTCTCATTC
>CM065717.1:101832386-101849886 GCA_033310375.1 Conus canariensis | reverse complement strand
TCTTTACTGGCCCTTATTAAAAAAATGACCGTAAATAGTAGCCAAAACAATAATGACACTACATAATGGTGTAAACAAAATGACAGTCTATATACCGGCAAAATAATGTCACTCTACATACTGACGAAAACAAAGTGTCACTGTACATACTGTCTGAAACAAAATATCACCATACACACAGGCCCACAAACAAAATCACATTATACATGCTGTCTGAAAGAAAATGACGCAATACACACAGGCCCACAAACAAAATGGCATAATACATGCTGTCCCAAACAAAATGACGCAATACACACAGGCCCACAAACAAGATGGCACTATACAAACTGTCCGAAACAAAATGCGATACACACAGACCCACAAACACAATGGCACTGTACACACTGGCAAGAACAAAATGACACTATATCTACTGGCGCGCAAACAAAATGAAGCTATCAAAACTGGTTGAAAACAAAATGATACCAGCCTTAAACAAAATGACACTATTCTTACTGGTCCCAAAATAAAAGCATGCATTCCTCTCAGCCACGCCTGCGCATGATAAAATCCATATCACGGGGCCACAGAATCATAGCTCTAGTTTCCAACATGCAAAAAAAAAAACTTTATGTACGAGAGAAGTGTTCTCATCTGTGGCCTGTAGCAAACAGTGTAGCACTTCATGGTCCGTAAACACGAGCTATAATCTGTAGCAAACAGTGTAGCACTTTATGGTCCTTAAACACGAGCTATAATCTGTAGCAAACAGTGTAGCACTTCATGGTCCGTAAACACGAGCTATAATCTGTAGCAAACAGTGTAGCACTTTATGGTCCTTAAACACGAGCTATAATCTGTAGCAAACAGTGTAGCACTTTATGGTCCGTAAACACGAGCTATAATCTGTAGCAAACAGTGTAGCACTTTATGGTCCTTAAACACGAGCTATAATCTGTAGCAAACAGTGTAGCACTTTATGGTCCGTAAACACGAGCTATAATCTGTAACAAACAGTGTAGCACTTTATGGTCCTTAAACACGAGCTATAATCTCAAGGTCTGAATATGTCCGCTGAAAATCACTTCTAAACCCAGGCCACCTGACTTTAGTGACTTCAGGTGTAAGAGAGTTGTATAAAACAAGGAACGACCTGCAAGTATACACATCAATATGAAACAACCTTCCTATTCAACAAGCATATACATCAACAAGAAACAACCTTCCTATTGAACAAGCATATACATCAACAAAAAACAACCTTCCTATTGAACAAGTCTATACATAATAAGAAACAACCTTCCTATTGAACAAGTATATACACCAATAAGAAACAGCCTTCCTATTGAACAAGCATAAACCAATAAGAAACAACCTTCCTATTGAACAAGCATATACATCAATAAGAAACAACCTTCCTGTTGAACAACCATATACATCAATAAGAAACAACCTTCCTATTGAACAAGCATATACATCAATAAGAAACAACCTCCCCATTGAACAAGCCTATACATAATAAGAAGCAACCTTCCCATTGAACAAGCACATACATCAATAAGAAACAACCTTCCTATTGAACAAGCCTATACATAATAAGAAACAACCTTCCTATTGAACAAGCATATACATCAATAAGAAACAACCTTCCTATTGAACAAGTATATACATCAATAAGAAACAACCTTCCTATTGAACAAGCATATACATCAATAAGAAACAACCTTCCTATTGAACAAGCCTATACATAATAAGAAACAACCTTCCTATTGAACAAGCATATACATCAATAAGAAACAATCTTCCTATTGAACAAGCATATACATCAATAAGAAACAACCTTCCCATTGAACAAGCACATACATCAATAAGAATCAACCTTCCTATTGAACAAGCCTATACATAATAAGAAACAACCTTCCTATTGAACAAGCATATACATCAATAAGAAACAACCTTCCTATTGAACAAGCATATACATCAATAAGAAACAACCTTCCTATTGAACAAGTCTATACATAATAAGAAACAACCTTCCTATTGAACAAGCATATACATCAATAAGAAACAACCTTCCTATTGAACAAGCATATACATCAATAAGAAACAACCTTCCTATTGAACAAGCATATACATCAATAAGAAACAACCTTCCTATTGAACAAGCATATACATCAATAAGAAACAACCTTCCTATTGACAAGTATATACATCAATAAGAAACAACCTTCCTATTGAACAAGCATATACATCAATAAGAAACAACCTTCCTATTGAACAAGCATATACATCAATAAGAAACAACCTTCCTATTGAACAAGTCTATACATAATAAGAAACAACCTTCCTATTGAACAAGCATATACATCAATAAGAAACAACCTTCCTATTGAACAAGCATATACATCAATAAGAAACAACCTTCCTATTGAACAAGCATATACATCAATAAGAAACAACCTTCCTATTGAACAAGTATATACACCAATAAGAAACAACCTTCCTATTGAACAAGCATAAACCAATAAGAAACAACCTTCCTATTGAACAAGCATATACATCAATAAGAAACAACCTTCCTGTTGAACAACCATATACATCAATAAGAAACAACCTTCCTATTGAACAAGCATATACATCAATAAGAAACAACCTCCCCATTGAACAAGCCTATACATAATAAGAAACAACCTTCCCATTGAACAAGCACATACATCAATAAGAAACAACCTTCCTATTGAACAAGCCTATACATAATAAGAAACAACCTTCCTATTGAACAAGCCTATACATAATAAGAAACAATCTTCCTATTGAACAAGCATATACATCAATAAGAAACAATCTTCCTATTGAACAAGCCTATACATCAATAAGAAACAACCTTCCTATTGAACAAGCATATACATCAATAAGAAACAACCTTCCTATTGAACAAGCCTATACATAATAAGAAACAACCTTCCTATTGAACAAGCATAAACCAATAAGAAACAACCTTCCTATTGAACAAGCCTATACATCAATAAGAAACAACCTTCCTATTGAACAAGCCTGGCAAGGCACGTGTTAACGGGAGATCGGTAACCAGTTGAACAGACCAGGCAGGGTGTTAACGGGAGATCAGTAACCAGTTGAACAGACCAGGCAGAGTGTTAACGGGAGATCAGTAACCAGTTGAACAGACCAGGCAGAGTGTTAACGGGAGATCAGTAACCAGTTGAACAGACCAGGCAGAGTGTTAACGGGAGATCAGTAACCAGTTGAACAGACCAGGCAGGGTGTTAACGGGAGATCGGTAACCAGTTGAACAGACCAGGCAGGGTGTTAACGGGAGATCAGTAACCAGTTGAACAGACCAGGCAGAGTGTTAACGGGAGATCGATAACCAGTTGAACAGACCAGGCAGGGTGTTAACGGGAGATCGGTAACCAGTTGAACAGACCAGGCAGGGTGTTAACGGGAGATCAGTAACCAGTTGAACAGACCAGGCAGGGTGTTAACGGGAGATCAGTAACCAGTTGAACAGACCAGGCAGAGTGTTAACGGGAGATCAGTAACCAGTTGAACAGACCAGGCGGAGTGTTAACGGGAGATCAGTAACCAGTTGAACAGACCAGGCAGGGTGTTAACGGGAGATCGGTAACCAGTTGAACAGACCAGGCAGAGTGTTAACGGGAGATCAGTAACCAGTTGAACAGACCAGGCAGAGTGTTAACGGGAGATCGGTAACCAGTTGAACAGACCAGGCAGAGTGTTAACGGGAGATCGGTAACCAGTTGAACAGACCAGGCAGGGTATTAACGGGAGATCGGTAACCAGTTGAACAGACCAGGCAGGGTGTTAACGGGAGATCGGTAACCAGTTGAACAGACCAGGCAGGGTGTTAACGGGAGATCGGTAACCAGTTGAACAGACCAGGCAGAGTGTTAACGGGAGATCAGTAACCAGTTGAACAGACCAGGCAGGGTGTTAACGGGAGATCGGTAACCAGTTGAACAGACCAGGCAGGGTATTAACGGGAGATCGGTAACCAGTTGAACAGACCAGGCAGGGTGTTAACGGGAGATCGGTAACCAGTTGAACAGACCAGGCAGGGTGTTAACGGGAGATCGGTAACCAGTTGAACAGACCAGGCAGGGTGTTAACGGTAGATCAGTAACCAGTTGAACAGACCAGGCAGAGTGTTAACGGGAGATCAGTAACCAGTTGAACAGACCAGGCAGAGTGTTAACGGGAGATCAGTAACCAGTTGAACAGACCAGGCAGGGTGTTAACGGGAGATCGGTAACCAGTT
Source organism: Conus canariensis (assembly GCA_033310375.1). Taxonomy (NCBI): domain Eukaryota; kingdom Metazoa; phylum Mollusca; class Gastropoda; order Neogastropoda; family Conidae; genus Conus; species Conus canariensis. The sequence goes on along the minus strand of CM065717.1, from coordinate 101,845,607 downwards.
GAACAGACCAGGCAGAGTGTTAACGGGAGATCAGTAACCAGTTGAACAGACCAGGCAGAGTGTTAACGGGAGATCGATAACCAGTTGAACAGACCAGGCAGAGTGTTAACGGGAGATCGGTAACCAGTTGAACAGACCAGGCAGGGTATTAACGGGAGATCGGTAACCAGTTGAACAGACCAGGCAGAGTGTTAACGGGAGATCGGTAACCAGTTGAACAGACCAGGCAGAGTGTTAACGGGAGATCAGTAACCAGTTGAACAGACCAGGCAGGGTGTTAACGGTAGATCAGTAACCAGTTGAACAGACCAGGCAGAGTGTTAACGGGAGATCGGTAACCAGTTGAACAGACCAGGCAGAGTGTTAACGGGAGATCGGTAACCAGTTGAACAGACCAGGCAGAGTGTTAACGGGAGATCGGTAACCAGTTGAACAGACCAGGCAGGGTGTTAACGGGAGATCGGTAACCAGTTGAACAGACCAGGCAGGGTGTTAACGGGAGATCGGTAACCAGTTGAACAGACCAGGCAGGGTGTTAACGGTAGATCAGTAACCAGTTGAACAGACCAGGCAGAGTGTTAACGGGAGATCGGTAACCAGTTGAACAGACCAGGCAGGGTGTTAACGGGAGATCAGTAACCAGTTGAACAGACCAGGCAGGGTGTTAACGGGAGATCGGTAACCAGTTGAACAGACCAGGCAGGGTGTTAACGGGAGATCAGTAACCAGTTGAACAGACCAGGCAGGGTGTTAACGGGAGATCGGTAACCAGCTGAACAGACCAGGCAGGGTGTTAACGGGAGATCGGTAACCAGTTGAACAGACCAGGCAGGGTGTTAACGGTAGATCAGTAACCAGTTGAACAGACCAGGCAGAGTGTTAACGGAGATCGGTAACCAGTTGAACAGACCAGGCAGGGTGTTAACGGGAGATCAGTAACCAGTTGAACAGACCAGGCAGGGTGTTAACGGGAGATCGGTAACCAGTTGAACAGACCAGGCAGGGTGTTAACGGGAGATCAGTAACCAGTTGAACAGACCAGGCAGGGTGTTAACGGGAGATCGGTAACCAGCTGAACAGACCAGGCAGGGTGTTAACGGGAGATCGGTAACCAGTTGAACAGACCAGGCAGGGGCGGTGAGGACAGTGAGCAAGCTGATCAATTACTGACGCTTTTCCCGTGACGTGGTTAATGTCCGTGTTCAGTGTTAGAAAAAAGCAGTCCGCAAACCAACACCCAGACCCAGATCTCTCCACCGACACCTGCCCTCCTTCCTCCCTCTGCTGCACTCTCCTGTTTACCATGGGTCAGGGTTTAGCTCATACCACCGTTTTGAGAGATATCCATGTAATCTTCGAGGATCACGTGTTAATACGACTCCAGTGTGCCTGTGTTTCATGTTCCTGTCGTCCGTCATCTCCATACACAATGACCTCGTCTTCTTTGACAGGTGGAGCAGGGTGTCAGGTTTTTCATCACATGACCACCCATGGGTCCTGTGTCCACAGTCCCATCTGAAGGACTGTGCTGGAGTCTGCACAGATGGTCACTCCGATGAGGACATCTCTTCATCTGCACAGAGGGTTACTCCGAGGAGGGCATCTCTTCACGGCTGGATGTCTCAGGCGGGAATGGAACTCCAGGTCTTGGGACAAGAACTTGACGTCATAGTCACAAGGCCAACCGGGTCCACGAGGCAGATCTAGAATAAACAACAATGGAATGGAACTCCAGGTCTTGGGACAAGAACTTGATGTCATAGCCACAAGGCCAACCGGGTCCACGAGGCAGATCTTGGGACAAGAACTTGATGTCATAGTCACAAGGCCAACCATGTCCACGAGGCAGATCTAGAGTAAACAACAATAATCATTCTGTGATAATCAACACTCTATCCAAAGGATGTCTCTGGTGCTCGGCATTCTGTAAAATCACTGCTTCCTCTCTTTGCTCTTGTGATTCCCGCTGTCAAAACACAGGGCGGAAACACCACTTTATTTCTTCCTCTAACATACCATTTGGCAGAGGAGGCAGAAGCGAGGTTTGGGGGAAGGGAAAGGGGGAGGTGAGGGAAGGGGGGTGGGTGGGTTTTGTTTGTTTTCCTTTGCCACAATGTCGGCAACCACTAGAGATGAGAGTGGGGGTGGGGGTGGGGTGGGGTGGGTGGAGGGTGGTGTGGGGAGAAACTATGGAGCGGTTTCCTCTGCTGCAACAGACCTGGCTGTATTGCAAAACTGGGCACAGGCGCCGTTTACATAGCCAGCAAAGAACAACAATGTTATCATCGCCAATCAACGCAAAAATCATAGATCTGATAACAACAACGTTATCACCCACCAATCAACGCCAAAACAATAGATCTGATGAGTTTTGCAGAAACGTTTACTTTTAAACGTGCACCATTCATCTTTTCACTGCGGCATACCTTCACTGGGATGGAGATGAGGATGATGGTGGTAATGTGTGTGTGTGTGTGTGTGTGTGTGTGTGTGTGTGTGTGTGTGTGTGTGTGTGTGTGAGAGAGAGAGAGAGAGAGAGAGAGAGAGAGAGACAGACAGAGAGAGAGAGAGCGAGAGAGAGAGAGAGAGAGAGTGTAAGAAAAAAAAAAAGAGAGAGAGAGAGAGAGAGAGAGAGAGAGAGAGAGAGAGAGAGAGAGAGAGAGAGAGAGAACGAGAACGAACGAACGAACGAACGAATTTTTATTTTCAGAGGGTAATGGAATAAGCATCACTGCTTTTTTACATCCAGCCCTCCGGGGCCAAAAGAAATTTAAGAAAGGAAAAGAAAAAAAACAAACAAAAATATTGATTAATATAAAATAATGAAAAATCATTCTTAAATATGAAATACGAAAATACAAAAGGATACAAAATCTATGTACAGAGGGAACACCGACAGAAGCTGTGGGAGACGGTGGGGGTGGGAGTGGGATGGGGTGGGATGGGGGACAATTAAAAATGAGAGGAGGGGGGATGGAAGAAAAGGAAGAACTGATAAGGAAAATGAAACATTTACACAGAACAGTTATTGATACATCTTTGGGTAAAGTGGTGTAAGATCAGACAGATACATCAAGTACGTAAAAAGATTGGATTTAAACTTACTAGTGTTTGGTTCGTTTTTCAGTTTTTCTGGGATATTATTCCACAGCCACCCACCAGAATAAGCAAGGCTTGATTTGCATAAATTAATTGATGGGAAAGGGAAATTTATTTTATGCGAATGGCGATGATCATTAGAAGTAAATATATTCATTAAATAGGAAGGAGCACTGCCGTGTAGTATTTTATGCATAAAGAGTGCTTTATTGTACAATAGTTTGGTCTTGAATGGAAGGATACCTGCTCGTTCATAATCAGGGTGCCCTAGCGAGGGTTCATCAATTATTATTTTGACAGCTCTCTTGTATATACTAGTCAATGGTTTAAGCAACTTATTGCTAGCTAAATCCCAGAGTGTCGAGGCATAGTCAATATTTGGCTGAATATAAGATTGAAAAAATAATTTTCTGGTGTGATAATCTAAAAAGGTTTTTATTTTCCTGAGCTGATACAGTTTTACAGCAAGTTTTTGGAAAGAAGTTCTAAATGTTTCGACCAAGATAGGTTGTTGTCGACTGCTATTCCTAAGACTGTGTGATTTGAAACCTCTTTGATTTTTTCGTTACCAATATAAAGGATTGGCAAGTTTTTCGGTTACATTTTGACGTTTTTGCCTTGTTGTAATCAACATGAATTTCGTTTTTTGAGGATGCAGAGACATGTGATTGAGTTGTGTCCATTTAACGAGAAGGTTGATATTTTTCTGAATATCAAGGTAGACTTGCTGAGCATTAGAGTTATTAGTGTCGATAGTGGTATCATCGGCAAACATTTCACAATGAGAAGTCAAGGTTAATGGTAAATCATTTATATAGAATAAGAAGAGCAGTGGACCAAGCACTGAGCCTTGTGGTACACCAAAGTTATTGGGAATCAAAGTAGAATAACAATCATTTAATAATACTAATTGTTGCCTGTTGGAAAGGTAGGATGAAATGAGTTTTAGAGTGTCGGAAGTTAGTCGATAAATAGTTAACTTTCTGAGCAAAAGTTCATGATTAATGACATCGAAAGCTTTAGCAAAATCCACGAAGAGTACTCCGGAAAAGTGTTTGTTGTTTATGTTTAAAAGCCATCGATCAACTATCTTGGTAAGAGCTGTTTGACAAGAATGATTCTCTCTAAATCCGGATTGATTAGGGTGTAGTAGATTGAATTTTTTTACATGAGAAAGAAGACACTTTTTTATGTGTTGTTCTAATGGTTTTGAAAGAACTGATAGAATAGAGATAGGTCGATAGTTGGAAGGATCAGCCATATTTCCTGATTTGTACAATGGTATGACTTTAGCTTGTTTAAAAGCATCAGGAAAGCAATGCTTATCAATGCAGAGATTATAAATATATGTGAGAGTTTCTGCTATAACAGATGCTGATAGCTTAATAATGTTCCCGTCAATTCCATCAATTCCACGAGTTGCTGTCTGTTTTAACCGTCTAAGAGAAGAGAAAACTTCGTGGACATCCATGGCACTAATATCCAAAGCTGAATGGATGTTCTTCTGGTGGCAGTATTTCAGTAATTCTTGTAGATCGTTACGTTTTGATTCATCGTTTCGTATGATTTGATTTGCTATACTTGCAAAATGGGCGTTCAGTTCACTTGCAGATATGTCTTTTGTTACGTTTAATACAGGGTCAGAATTTTTCTTGGTTAAGCCATGTATAGCTTTCCAAATAGATTTACTGTCTTTCTTTCTATTAATAAGGTCCAAGAAATATTTCCTTTTCTCTGATCGTATTAGGGAGGTCACCTTATTTCTGTACTTTTTGAATTCTTCGCGAGAGCCATTTTTTAACAGATAATCCCTTTGATATATAGTGTCCTGTATTTCTTTTGTAAGCCAAGGTGGTTTTATCCGATGTTTTACTCTTTTAGTTTGAAGAGGGGCATGCTTATTGTATACGTCATGGAAGATGTTATACCATACTTGCAGAGCTTGATTGGGGTCAGTATACTGATACACGTCATTTAAAGGGGAATTTAAAAGATCTGAGAGAGAGAGAGAGAGAGAGAGAGAGAGAGAGAGAGAGAGAGAGAGAGAGAGAGGAGAGAGAGAGAGAGAGAGAGAGAGAGACCGACAGACAGAGTGAGAGAGAGAGAATGAGACAGAGAAAGAGACAGAATAAGACAGACAGCGAGAGAGAGAGAGAGAGAGAGAGAGAGAGAGAGAGAGAGAGAGGGGGGGTTTTCTGCAGTGACACATGCACATGAACAGGATACGAGATGATCCCCCTATCCCCTCTCTCCTGTCCCCATTCCAACGGAACCCCCAGCTCTATCTGTCTCTGTCTCTGTCTGTCTGTCTGTCTGTCTGTCTGTCTGTCTGTCTGTCTCCCTCTCTCTCTCTCTCTCTCTCTCTGTCTCTGTAGATCTGAGAGAAAGATAATGAAAGCAATTCTTATGGCACTGTCTCTGCCAACTATCATTTGACCCAAATTTCACACACACACACACACACACACACACACACACACACACACACACACACACACACACACACACACTGCATATACAAACACATTAAAGCAATTTCCTTCACACACATCAAAACTCATAATTGTTGCCACAGCATGTACACTGCACTTGCGGAATGTTATAACATCAGTTTACATCATGACTGCTGTCAGAATGAGATGCATCTATGTGCCTGTACGTGAGAGTGTGCGCATTATGTATGTATATATATATATATATATATATATATATATATATATATATATATATATATATATATACTACTCAAAACAATTGAAGTACCACTTAGGAAAACTGCTGTCATTCGAAAGAAAACAAAGCTGAACATAATTTAATGATTGAATATTTTATTTTTATTATTCCTCAATCCATTCAAATTTATTCAAACACCGTGACAAAAAATTATCTTTGTTTTACACTTGATTAAAGAGGCATACCCCCAAAATGAAAAGTAACAAGAGTCTATGGTAGATGTCATGATGTTAATAACGGGTATGACCACCGTTCGCGTTCAAACAAGCGTCACATCGACGTCTCATGGAGTGCACCAGGCGGCGGAGAGTGTCCTGGGGGATCGCCTGCCACTCCTGCTCCAGCAACTGAAACAGCTGGTCCACGGTGTCTGCTGGAGGGTTGTGGGCCCGCACTCGCCTCCCCAGCACGTCCCACAGATGCTCTATGGGGTTCAAATCTGGTGACCTGGCAGGCCAGTCCATTCTTGTCACCTGCTGCCCTTGTAGGAACTGATTCACGATGGCGGCGCGGTGGCACGGCGCGTTGTCGTCCTGGAACTGGGCGCCCTGGCCAACTGCCCTCAGGGCGGGCATCACAAGGGGGCGGATGATGGTGTCGCGGTAGGTGGCACCGGTCAGGCGGCCTTCAACACGGTGTAGGGGGGTCCTGTGACGTAGGCTGAACCCACCCCACACCATCACGGACCCACCTCCATAGCGGTCATGCTCCCTGACGGCAGCGTCAACGTAGCGTTCTCCAGGACGTCGCCAGACGCGAACCCGCCCGTCGTTGAAACTGAGGGTGAACCTTGACTCGTCTGTGAAGAGTACTGTTGCCCATTCAGCTCTTGTCCACCTTCTATGACATGCTGCCCAGGTCCAACGATGAGCTCGATGCGCTGGGGTCAGTATTGATCTCACTGCTGGGGACCTTGACCTCAAGTTGGCGTCGTGGAGCCGGTTCCGAACTGTCTGGGTACTGACGTTGACGTTGCTGGCTTGTCGTAGCTGGTCTCGGAGTACTGTGGCACTGGCTGAACGGTCTCTCAGACAAGCGATAACAATGAACCGATCCTGCTGTCTGGAGGTGCTTCTCGTCCGTCCACGTCCCTGCTGTTCTTCAACACTTCCAGTGTTAAGCCAACGGTCTCTGAGCCTCAGAATGACTGGGTGACTCACTCCAAGCCGTCGACCAATCTCCCTCAAGCCAATACCTTCTTGGTACCATGCTATCGCTCTTCCTCTGTCGGTGTTGCTTAGTCGTTGTCTCGCGACTTTTTATACCCGTCAAATGTGCTAACTGATTGCAATTCTGCTCAGAAAAGACCTTGCTTTCACGTGCATCACATTTTCTTTTCTTGCTGTGTCTGTGTCAAAATCTGAGAGCGACACAAGTTCGATAATTTCTCGGGATTTTTTTGCCTCAGATGCGACGCGGTAGATAACTGCTGACCGACTTTAACATAACAAAAATGCACGAGGAGTAGTATTTGAGAACCGGGTAAGCTTATCCAGCAAAGTTTATTCAATTATCAATATTAATTGGTTTATCCGAGCTTTTTAAAAATTGCATACAAAAATTAGGGGTGGTACTTCAATTGTTTTTAGTAGTGTATATATATATATATATATATACACACATACATACATACATTATATATACATACATACATATATGCGTGTGTGTGAGTGTGTGTGTGTGTGTGTGTGTGTGTGTGTGTGTGTGTGTGTGTGTGTGTGTGTGTGCGCGCGCGCGTTTGTGTGTGTATGTGTTTGTCTGTGGGTAATTGAGAGAGAGGGGGGAGAGCTGGAATGTGAAGAAGAAAAAAAAAGAAGAAGAAGAGGGGGAGAGAGCGAGAGAGAGAGAGAGAGAGAGAGAGAGAGAGAGAGAGAGAGAGAGAGGGGAGGGAGACAGACACAGAGACAGAGACAGACAGACAGACAGACAGACAAGAGAATAAGACAGACACACAGACAGACATATATTGGCACGTAACATAAAATTTGCCATTTTCACTGCCCATCTTAAAGTGTTGTGGTTCTGGTGACACAGGTGTCGTGTCAGGTAACCCCCCCCCCCCTCCCTCCACACACCCGAGAGAGTTATCGATGCCTGCAATATCACCTCTGGTGGTGGGTGTGCACGTTACACCTCAATGCCACACAACCATAATCACACCAAGAGAGGCGGCCAGACTCCATTCTTTCCCCATTCCCTGACCCAAGGCCTCTGACTGGGCGCCAGACTCTGTTCCTTCCCCATTTCCTGACCCTCAGACCTCTGACTGGGCGCCAGACTCCGTTCCTTCCCCATTTCCTGACCCTCAGACCTCTGACTGGGCGCCAGACTCCGTTCCTTCCCCATTCCCTGACCCTCAGACCTCTGACTGGGCGCCAGACACCGTTCCTTCCCCATTCCCTGACCCTCAGACCTCTGACTGGGCGCCAGACACCATTCCTTCCCCATTCCCTGACCCTCAGGCCTCTGACTGGGCGCCAGACACCATTCCTTCCCCATTCCCTGACCCTCAGGCCTCTGACTGGGCGCCAGACACCATTCCTTCCCCATTCCCTGACCCAAGGCCTCTGACTGGGCACTAATGAAGCAGACCCCACAGCTGTGTTACCGGCAGTCCAGGGCAAACAACACGTGCAACCAACTGCTGAGCCGCAGGTGTCTGTTTCTACCGGTCTCTGTCTGACCCTGTGCCAGCGGCACTTCAAAGGGGACAGGTGTGGGTAGCAGGGGTGGGTGGGGGTGGGGGGGGGGGAGGTTGGCAGGAAACAGCACTTCGTTTTGCTTTCCTCTATTTGGTGGAGTAGGAGAAAGTGGGGGATGGTGAGGGATGGGGGAGTGGGCTTTCTTTGTTTTCCTTTGACACAATACTGGCAAACACTGGGGATGGGAGTAGGGGAGGGTGGAGGTTGGAGTTGGGGAGAAGCTATGGAGCAGTTTTCTCCACTGCAACAGGCAGACTGGGCGGCAGTCCGGCAAAGCGTGTAAGCAATATTTACATAGCCAACGCATAACAACAATATTTACATAGCCAACACATAACAACAATATATACATAGCCAACACATAACAACAATATTTACATAGCCAACATATAACAACACTGTTTTCACCCACCATTCCAGGATGAAAGAACAGATCTGAGGAGTTTGAAAGGAACGTCTTCTTTTGAACGTGCACCATTCACACTATTCACCGCTAGAAACCCTCTCTGGAACGAAGACAAGGATGATGTTGGTAATGAGAGAGAGAGAGAGAGAGAGAGAGAGAGAGAGAGAGAGAGAGAGAGAGAGGGACAGTGGAAGGGAGAGGGGTGGACAGGAGGAGGAAGAGAAGGAGGATGGGTGGGGGAGGAATAGGAGGAGGAGGAGGAGGAGGAGGAAGAGAGGAGGAGGAGGAAGAGGAAGAGGAGGAGGAGGAAGAGGAAGAGGAGAGAGATAGTGATAGAGAGAGTGACTGGCCACTAATGAACCAGACACCACAGCTCTATTACCGGCAGGCCAGGACAAACAGCACGTGCAACTAGCTGCTGAGCCGCAGTTGGCTGTCTCTCCCGGTCTGTGTCTGACCCTGTGCCAGCGGCACTTCAAAGGGAAGGGATGCTGGGCATGAGGGGTGGGGGGTGGGGGTGGGGGGGCACCTTATTCTTCACAGTGAGGGCAGGAGGGGCCACCTCTCTCTTCACAGTGAGGGCAGGAGGGGCCACCTCTCTCTTCACAGTGAGGGCAGGAGGGGCCACCTCTCTTCACAGTGAGGACAGGAGGGGCCACCTCTCTCTTCACAGTGAGGGCAGGAGGGGTCATCTCTCTCTTCACAGTGAGGGCAGGAGGGGCCACCTCTCTCTTCACAGTGAGGGCAGGAGGGGCCACCTCTCTTCACAGTGAGGACAGGAGGGGCCACCTCTCTCTTCACAGTGAGGGCAGGAGGGGCCACCTCTCTCTTCACAGTGAGGGCAGGAGGGGTCATCTCTCTCTTCACAGTGAGGGCAGGAGGGGCCACCTCTCTCTTCACAGTGAGGACAGGAGGGGCCACCTCTCTCTTCACAGTGAGGGCAGGAGGGGCCACCTCTCTCTTCACAGTGAGTGCAGGAAGGGCCACCTCTCTTCACAGTGAGGGCAGGAAGGACCACCTCTCTCTTCACAGTGAGGGCAGGAGGAATCCATGGAGGCATGGTCAGTGCAGGAGGAATCCATGGAGGCACGGTCAGTGCAGGAGGAATCCATGGAGGCACGGTCAGTGCAGGAGGAATCCATGGAGGCACGGTCAGTGCAGGAGGAATCCATGGAGGCGCGGTCAGTGCAGGAGGAATCCATGGAGGCACGGTCAGTGCAGGAGGAATCCATGGAGGCACGGTCAGTGCAGGAGCGAATGAAAAATCATCTGGCCTTCCACCACTTGTACAGTATTGAAACATACATCCGAAATATGCCAGCTGTACAATACTGCATGCGAAGACTATGTTGGGCATATCCAGAGTATTGTGGGCATGTCCTGAGTATTGTGGGCATGTCCAGAGTATTGTGGGTATGTCCAGAGTATTGTGGGCATGTCCAAAGTATTGTGGGCATGTCCAGTTTATTGTGGGCATGTCCAGAGTATTGTGGACATGTCCAGAGTATTGTGGACATGATTAGAGTATTGTGGGTATATATAGAGTATTGTGAGCATGTCCAGAGTATTGTGGGCATGATTAGAGTATTGTAGGCATGCATAGAGTATTGTGGGCATGTATAGAGTATTGTGGGCATGTCCAGAATATTGTGGGCATGTCCAGAATATTGTGGGCATGTTCAGAGTATTGTGGGCATGCACAGAGTATTATGGGCATGTCCAGAGTATTGTGGGCATATCCAGAATATTGTGGGCATGTTCAGAGTGTTGTGGTCTATGCCTGTGGAAGGACTGATGGAGTCCACAGGGTCTGGCGTCATCTCTGTTCTGTTCCCGTCTGAGATCAGCCTCCTCCACAAACAACAATGCACTACACTGACTGACCATAGGGGACAAACAACACTGCACTACACTGACTGACCATAGGTGACAAACAACACTGCACTACACTGACTGACCATAGGTGACATCATCTCTGTTCTGTTCCCGTCTGAGATCAGCCTCCTCCACAAACAACACTGCACTACACTGACTGACCATAGGGGACAAACAACACTGCACTACACTGACTGACCATAGGTGACAAACAACAATGCACTACACTGACTGACCATAGGTGACAAACAACACTGCACTACACTGACTGACCATAGGTGACATCATCTCTGTTCTGTTCCCGTCTGAGATCAGCCTCCTCCACAAACAACACTGCACTACACTGACTGACCATAGGGGACAAACAACACTGCACTACACTGACTGACCATAGGTGACAAACAACAATGCACTACACTGACTGACCATAGGTGACAAACAACACTGCACTACACTGACTGACCATAGGTGACATCATCTCTGTTCTGTTCCCGTCTGAGATCAGCCTCCTCCACAAACAACAATGCACTACACTGACTGACCATAGGGGACAAACAACACTGCACTACACTGACTGACCATAGGTGACAAACAACAATGCACTACACTGACTGACCATAGGTGACAAACAACACTGCACTACACTGACTGACCTGTAGGTGACAAACAACAATGCACTACACTGACTGACCATAGGTGACAAACAACACTGCACTACACTGACTGACCATAGGTGACAAACAACAATGCACTACACTGACTGACCATAGGTGACAAACAACACTGCACTACACTGACTGACCATAGGGGACAAACAACACTGCACTACACTGACTGACCCATAGGTGACAAAACAACACTGCACTACACTGACTGACCCATAGGGGACAAACAACACTGCACTACACTGACTGACCATAGGTGACAAACAACACTGCACTACACTGACTGACCATAGGGGACAAACAACACTGCACTACACTGACTGACCATAGGTGACAAACAACACTGCACTACACTGACTGACCATAGGTGACAAACAACACTGCACTACACTGACTGACCCATAGGGGACAGAAGCAGACTGCAGAGGTACTGAATGAAAACATGTAATGTAACTTTTATAGTCGACCAAGACGACACAGACCATGGCATTGCGTCTACACAAGACGACACAGACCATGGCATTTGTGACAAATATGTCTTGTTCTGGCATCACAAACAACACATACAAACATGTACACAGCAATAGTGCTCAGACGTGTTCCAGACAGGAAGGACATGATTTCATCTGACGGAACAACCACAGGTAGGGGTGATGAAGAGAGTGGACCGTTCATCTGACAGAACAACACAGGTAGGGGTGATGAAGAGAGTGGACCGTTCATCTGACAGAACAACACAGGTAGGGGTGATGAAGAGAATGGACCGTTCATCTGACAGAACAACATAGGTAGGGGTGATGAAGAGAGTGGACCGTTCATCTGACAGAACAACACAGGTAGGGGTGATGAAGAGAGTGGACCGTTCATCTGACAGAACAACACAGGTAGGGGTGATGAAGAGAGTGGACCGTTCATCTGACAGAACAACACAGGTAGGGGTGATGAAGAGAGTGGACCGTTCATCTGACAGAACAACACAGGTAGGGGTGATGAAGAGAGTGGACCGTTCATCTGACAGAACAACACAGGTAGGTCATGAAGAGAGTGGACCGTTCATCTGACAGAACACACAGGTAGGGGTGATGAAGAGAGTGGACCGTTCATCTGACAGAACAACATAGGTAGGGGTGATGAAGAGAGTAGACCGTTCATCTGACAGAACAACACAGGTAGGGGTGATGAAGAGAGTGGACCGTTCATCTGACAGAACAACACAGGTAGGGGTGATGAAGAGAATGGACCGTTCATCTGACAGAACAACACAGGTAGGGGTGATGAAGAGAGTGGACCGTTCATCTGACAGAACAACACAGGTAGGGGTGATGAGGAGAGTGGACCGTTCATCTGACAGAACAACACAGGTAGGGGTGATGAAGAGAGTGGACCATTCATCTGACAGAACAACACAGGTGGGGGTGATGAGGAGAGTGGACAGGTCATCTGACAGAACAACACAGGTAGGGGTGATGAGGAGAGTGGACCGTTCATCTGACAGAACAACACAGGTGGGGGTGATGAGGAGAGTGGACCGTTCATCTGACAGAACAATACAGGTAGGGGTGATGAAGAGAGTGGACCGTTCATCTGACAGAACAACACAGGTAGGGGTGATGAGGAGAGTGGACAGGTCATCTGACAGAAACAACACAGGTAGGGGTGATGATGAGGGTGGACCGTTCATCTGACAGAACAATACAGGTAGGGGTGCTGATGAGAGTGGACCGTTCATCTGACAGAACAA
>CM065717.1:101827386-101829886 GCA_033310375.1 Conus canariensis | reverse complement strand
ATCACACACACACACACACACACACACACACACACACACCACACCACACAACACACACACACACACACACTGCACGCGCTCAAGCACTAATAAAACAACACGAATCAAAGCAACCCCACTTCCAGTCACGTGACCAATATCAATCAATGTGATTGTTCCAGAGGCACGTTTTCAGGCCAACTTTGAAACAGGAGACAGGGAACTACGCAACTGAAAGACAGGCTGTGACACAAGAGAAGAGTGACAGAGACAGACTGTGACACATAGACAGGGACATGAGACAGATAGTGACACATAAGACAGGCTGTGACATAAGACATGATAGAGACAAGAAGGACAGGGTGTGACACAAAACGCGAACAAAAGAGCTGGACCATAGAGACAGGCTGTGCACATAAGTGTGAACATGAACAGGCTGTGCCTAGACAGGCTGTGACACATAGAGACAAGCTGTGACACATAAAGACAGGCTGTGTGACACATAGAGACAGGCTGTGACACATAGAAGAACAGGCTGTGAACAGAGACAGCTAAGGACACATAGAACAGGCGTGTTAAGACAGGTGTGACACATAAAGACAGGCTGTGACACCATAGGCCAGGCTAGGACACATAGGCGGCTGTTGAAACATAAGACAGGCTGTGACTGAGGACACATGGAACATAGAGACAGGCTGTGACACATAGAGACAGGCTGGACACATAAAGACAGGCTGTGACAAAAAGACAGGTAGAGAACAGGCAGGCTAGGACACATAGAGAAAGGCTAGTGACACATAGAAGACAGGCTGTGACTGTGTGTGTTTGTGGGTGACATAAAGACAGGCTGTGACACATACAGCGCGGCTGTGACATAGGACAGGCTAGTGACACATAAGGCAGTTCAGAGCTGTGACACATAAGGACAGGTGTTGTGGACATTAGAAGGTAGAAATAGCAGGCTGTGTGACACATAGAGGACAGGCTGTGACACATAAGACAGGCTGTGACACATAAAGAACATGCTGTGACACATAAAGACAGGCTTGTACACATTAAGAGAAAAAAACAACACACAAAAACACAACACAACACACACAAAAACAGCTGAACGCGTACACATAAAAACACACATAAAGACCATCTAGGACCATAAAAAAGCGGACACAAAAGAAGGCTACACATAAAACAGGCTGTACACATAAGACTTACACATAAACAGGTGAACATAAGACAGGTGTGACACATAACAGGCTGTGACAATAAAGACAGCTGTGCAATAAGACAGGCTGTGACACATAAGACAGGTGGACACTTTACGACAGGCTGTGACATAAGACAGCTTAACATAAGACAGGCTGTGACACATCATTAATAAAGACAGGCTGTACACATAAGAAGGCGGACACATAACAGGCTGTGACACATAAAGGTGACATAACATGGACACATACAGCTGGAAAAACAGTGTGACACATAAGACAGGCTGGACACATATAAACAAAGGTGTACACATAAGCAGCTGTGCACATAAGCAGCTGGACACATAAAGACAGCTGTGACACATAAAAACAGCCTGTGACACATAAAGACAGGCTGGACACATAAGACAGCCTGTGACACATAAAGACAGCCTGTGACACATAAAGACAGGCTAGGAACATAAGACAGGCTGTGACACATAAAGACAGGCTTGTAACACATAAAGACAGCCTGTGACACATAAAGACAGCCTGTGACACATAAAGACAGGCTAGGACACATAAAGAAGCTGTGACACATAAAGACACAGGCTGTGACACATAAAGACAGGCTGTAACACATGAAGACAGGCTGTAACACATGAAGACAGGCTAGGACACATAAAGACAGGCTGTGACACATAAAGACAGGCTGTGACACATAAAGACAGCCTGTGACACATAAAGACAGGCTGTAACACATGAAGACAGGCTAGGACACATAAAGACAGCCTGTGACACATACAGGCTGTGACACATAAAGACAGGCTGTGACACATAAAGACAGGCTGTAACACATAAAGACAGGCTGTGACACATACAGGCTGTGACACATAAAGACAGGCTGTACACATAAAGACAGCCTGTGACACATACAGGCTGTGACACATAAAGACAGGCTGTAACACATAAAGACAGGCTGTGACACATACAGGCTGTGACACATAAAGACAGGCTGTAACACATAAAGACAGCCTGTGACACATACAGGCTGTGACACATAAAGACAGCCTGTGACACATAAAGACAGGCTGTAACACATAAAGACAGGCTGTGTGACACATAAAGACAGCCTGTGACACATAAAGACAGGCTGTGACACATAAAGACAGGCTGTAACACATGAAGACAGGCTAGGACACATAAAGACAGCCTGTGACACATACAGGCTGTGACACATAAAGACAGGCTGTGACACATAAAGACAGCCTGTGACACATGAAGACAGGCTAGGACACATAAAGACAGCCTGTGACACATAAAAACAGGCTGTGACACAC
>CM065717.1:101807386-101822386 GCA_033310375.1 Conus canariensis | reverse complement strand
ATGAAGGCCGATGGTACCACCCCACACTAGAGCGACAGCTGACCACTTGTCAATGAAGGCGAGTACACCCACACTGAGAGCGGACCAGTCTGACCACTGTGTCAATGAAGGCGATGGTACCAGGGACCATCTGACCTCTCAGAGACAAGAACGTATGTCCACCCACACTGGAAGATGCGGACCATACTACCAATTCATAACCGATGTTACAGCAAACTGTACGCCAGAACAACTATCACAACCGACCACACATCAACACAACAAAACAACACACACACACACCACACACACACACACACACACACACACACACCACACACACACACACACAGATAAAGACGAGAGAGAGAGAGAGAGAGAGAGAGAGAGAGAGAGAGAGAGAGAGAGAGAGAGAAGAGAGAGAGAGCCGGATTCCATCCAGTTCCGAGTTTCACGTAACACAATGAAGGGCAGGGAAGAGAGGATAATCCCATCAGACTGAAGCCGACTGTACTGACGGCACCACACACACAATGCCTCACTCAGCTGTGTGCCTCTATACTCCCCCCTCCCCTCCTCCCACCCACCTCCCCTTCCAGACTGTGGTTACGGCAGCATCATGTCACCCCAGGCAGTGATTCGAGACTGAGGGAGACCTCATTCTCATCGATTTTCCCCTCCTCCATCCACCCACACTGTCGCTACGCCATATCCCTTTTCCCTGTGACCCCGCCCCACACCCCACCCCCTCCCCGCCCCTCTCAACCTCGACAGCACGGCCACACAGCGACTACAGCCACTTCATAGTCACAGCACGTACCACGACATCACGGCCACACAGCGACTACAGCCACTTCATAGTCACAGCACGTTCTTTCCGTGACGCGTCGATCAAGTCACGGACAGCCCTGGTATGGCCCTTTGTGGTCGGCTGGGCTCTAAGCAACGTTACCTCTTGTATAGGAATCTGGTGAAATGGGAAACATCCAATGACTGGTTGTGTCCACTCTGACTTGGCCGTGCATGCTCCCTGGGTTAAATGTTGTATGAGGCTGTCAAGAGCTCCTGCACGTTTGGTCAGAGCGTTGCTCCATGTCCTGTTCACCATCTGAACGTTCCTGTCTGTTGTCTGGCGCCAGTTCAGGTTTTGGCGTTCCTTTCACCTCTGTCTCGAAGAGTTCCATTGAAGAACCCTGATGGTAAGTCTGTAAAATGGAAGTCTGGCAACATGTCCGAACCAGTTAAAGACCATGCATGTGATGGGGATACTGGTTGTTGTCTCACTTACTCATTCGTGACAAAGTCCCTTAATCTGATGCCCAAGTTTGATTTTTGTACTCCCAGTTATTATAGTCTGTGTGTCTGTGTCAAAATGTGTTCCACTCGCTCCAGACAAAACTTTTGGGCCGATCTTTCTGAAAATTTGCAGGCATGTTCATTATGGGTCATGAATGATGCCTGAAGTTTTATTTTACCAGAGTAGCCGTTACTAACAGCTATAACGGCCTCAAACGGTTTTTCTTCTTTATGAAATATGTCAGTGACGAAATACATTATGACGTATGTTTGATTGTGACGTCAAATACATTATGACGCATGTTCGATTGTGACGGAAGATAAACTGGGAGCACGTTTATAATGCTTTGCATCTTGTCTTCGTATGCATTTGCTGTCGGCAAAGAAAGGGCTAATCCGGTTCCTGCTACCGTGGCCCAGTTCATCAGGTGGTCCAGACACAGCAGGGCAGCAGTGTGACCTTCAGAGAGCGGCAGGAGAAGCAGGAGGCAGGCAGAGGGGGATCCATTGACCAGTGCTGCAGGCAAGCCTTCCTCTCGCCGGGCATTCTCTGTGGGTCTGTCTGTTTGACTCTCTGTTCTCTGTGGGTCTGTCTGTCTGACACTGTGTTCTCTGTGGTCTGTCTGCTGACTGTGTTCTCTTGGGTCTTCTGCTGACTCTGTGTTCTCTGTGGGTCTGTCTGTCTGACACTGTGTTCTCTGTGGGTCTGTCTGCCTGACTGTGTTCTCTGTGGGTCTTCTGCCTGACTCTGTGTTCTCTGTGGGTCTGTCTGTCTGACACTGTGTTCTCTGTGGGTCTGCCTGACTCTGTGTTCTCTGTGGGTCTTCTGCCTGACTCTGTGTTCTCTGTGGGTCTGTCTGCCTGACACTGTGTTCTCTGTGGGTTTCTGCCTGACTCTGTGTTCTCTGTGGGTTTGTCTGTCTGTCTGACACTGTGTTCTCTGTGGGTCTTCTGCCTGACACTGTGTTCTCTGTGGGTCTGTCTGCCTGACACTGTGTTCTCTGCGGGTCTTCTGCCTGACTTTGTGTTCTCTGTGGGTCTTCTGCCTGACTCTGTGTTCTCTGTGGGTTTTGGTCTGTTTCTGTCTGACTCTGTGTTCTCTGTGGGTCTTCTGCCTGACACTGTGTTCTCTGTGGGTCTTCTGCCTGACACTGTGTTCTCTGCGGGTCTTCTGCCTGACACTTTTGTGTTCTCTTGTGGTCTTCTGCCTGACTACTGTGTTCTCTGTGGGTCTGTCTGCCTGACACTGTGTTCTCTGTGGGTCTTCTGCCTGACTCTGTGTTCTCTGTGGGTCTGTCTGCTGACACTGTGTTCTCTGTGGGTCTTCTGCCTGACACTGTGTTCTCTGTGGGTCTGTCTGCCTGACACTGTGTTCTCTGTGGGTCTTCTGCTGACACTGTGTTTCTGTGGGTCTTCTGCCTGACCTGTTCTCTGGGTCTTCTGCTGACATGTGTTCTCTGTGGGTCTTCTGCTGACTGTGTTCTCTGGGGTCTGTCTGCTGACTACTGTGTTCTCTGTGGGTCTTCTGCCTGACCTGTGTTCTCTGTGGGTCTGTCTGCTGACACTGTGTTCTCTGTGGGTCTGTCTGCCTGACACTGTGTTCTCTGTGGGTCTGTCTGCCTGACACTGTGTTCTCTGTGGGTCTGTCTGCTGCACTTGTGTTCTCTGTGGGTCTTCTGCCTGACTCTGTGTTCTCTGTGGGTCTTCTGCCTGACCTGTGTTCTCTGTGGGTCTGTCTGCCTGCACTTGTTCTCTGTGGTCTGTCTGCTGACTCTTGTTCTCTGTGGGTCTGTCTGCCTGACACTGTGTTCTCTGTGGGTCTGTCTGCCTGACACTGTGTTCTCTGTGGGTCTGTCTGCTGACACTGTTCTGTGGTCTTCTCTGACCTGTTCTCTGTGTCTGCTGCTGCACTTTCTCTGTGCTTCTCTCTGCTCTGTGGTCTTCTGCCTGACACTGTGTTCTCTGTGGGTCTGTCTGCCTGAATGTTCTCTGTCTGTTGCTCTGTGGGTCTGTCTGCCTGACTCTGGTTCGGTCGTCTGCTACACGGTTCTCTTGTTGGACGTCTCTTCTCGGACTCTCTCTCTCTCTCTTCTCTCTCTCTCTCGTCTCTCTGTTCATCTGTCTGACTTTCTCTGGTTGGCAAGTCAAGGGTGTCAAATGGGAAGAAAACATATGTATATGCAAACATACATATAAACGTATACAGAGAGAGACAGAGAGAGAGGGGAGAGACAGACAGACAGACAGAGACAGAAACAGAGACAGAGAGATAGAACAGAGAGAGAGAGAGAGAGAGAGAGAGAGAGAGAGAGAGACAGACAGACAGACAGACAGACAGACAGAGAGAGAGAGAGAGAGAGAGAGAGAGAGAGAGTGTGTGTGTGTGTATGTGCTTGTGTCTGTGTGTGTCTGTGTCTGGGTGGTTGTGTGTTTTCAATGGGAAGAAAACACATGTACATGCAAACATACATATAAACGTATACAGAGAGAAAGAGAGAGAAGACAGACAGACAGACAGAAAGAGAGAGAGAGAGAGAGAGAGAGAGAAGACAGACAGACAGACAGACAGACAGACAGACAACAGACAGACAGACAGACAAACTGACAGACAGAGACGGAAACGCACAGAGACAGACAGACAGACAAACAGAGAGAGAGAGAGAGAGAGAGAGAGAGAGAGAGAGAGAGAGAGAGAGAGAGACAAGACAAGACAAGACAAATGTTTTATTGTCATAGCATTACAGCCTTAAGACAAGAGAGAGAGAGAGAGAGAGAGAGAGAGAGAGAGAGAGAGAGAGAGGAGAGAGAGAGAGAGAGACGTAACGGGGAAATCAAATTAGACAAACGAGGATCTGTCACAAAGCATTCTCAGCACCCTGCCTCTTCCATTTCCCTGCATTGCCCATAATGTTAGCTTTTCACCTCCCTCAAACACACACACACACACACACACACACACACACACACACACACACACACACACACACACACACACATGTACATATGTATAGTGGACAGAGAGAGAGAGAGAGAGAGAGAGAGAGAGAGAGAGAGAGAGAGAGAGAGAAGAAGGAACAAACGAACAAACAAGCGCACGGACATATTTTCATTTTAAGACGTGAGTGTAGCAAGCATGAATGATGTTTGTTTTTCTTCTTCTTTTTAAACATTTTTTTTTTTACACCAAGTGCAATTGAGAGCAAAGAAAACAAAGAAAAACCCAGACAAAGAAACTATAAAAACAAAGAAAGTCAGTGCAGGAACGTGAGCCTACATACATCAACAACAGCAACAACAATAAAGGAGAGGTGGGATACATCAACAGCAGCAACAACAACAAAGGAGGGGTGGGATACATTAACAACAGCAACAACAACAAAGGAGGGGTGGGATACATTAACAACAGCAACAACAACAAAAGAGGGGTTGGATACATTAACAACGCAGCAACAACAAAAGAGGGGTGGAATACATTAACAACAGCAACAACAACAACAAAGGAGGGGTGGGATACATTAAAAACAACAACAACAACAACAAAGGAGGGGTGGGATACATCAACAACAGCAACAACAACAAAGGAGGGGTGGGATATATTAACAACAGCATAAACATATGTTTTCAAGATGACATTAACAACAGACAACAAACAAAACCAGAAGGGAATACATTAAAAACAGAACACAATCAAGCAGAGTGGGTATACATCAACAACAGCAACAACAACAAAGGGAGAGGTGGGATACATAACAGCAGCAACAACAACAAAGGAGGGGTGGGATACATTAACAACAGCAACAACAACAAAGGAGGGGTGGGATACATTAACAACAGCAACAACAACAAAGAGGGGTTGGAACATTAACAACAGCAACAACAACAAAGAGAGGGTGGGATACATTAACAACAGCAGCAACAACAAAAGAGGGTGGATACATTAAAAACAACAACAACAACAACAAAGGAGGGGTGGGATACATCAACAACAGCAACAACAACAAAGGAGGGGTGGGATACATTAACAACAGCAACAACAACAAAGGAGGAGTGGATACATAACAACAGCAACAACAACAAAGGAGGGTGGGATACATTAACAACAGCAACAACAACAAAGAGAGGGGTGGGATACATAACAACAGCAACAACAACAAAGGAGGGGTGGGATACATTAACAACAGCAACAACAACAAAGGAGGGGTGGGATACATTAACAACAGCAACAACAACAAAGGAGGGGTGGGACACATTAACAACAGCAACAACAACAAAGGAGGGGTGGGACACATTAACAACAGCAACAACAACAAAGGAGGGGTGGGATACATTAACAACAGCTACAACAACAAAGGAGGGTGGGATACATCAACAACAGCTACAACAACAAAGGAGGGGTGGGATACATTAACAACAGCAACAACAACAAAGGAGGGGTGGGATACATTAACAACAGCAACAACAACAAAGGAGGGGTGGGATACATCAACAACAGCTACAACAACAAAGGAGGGGTGGGATACATTAACAACAGCAACAACAACAACAAGGAGGGGTGGGATACATTAACAACAGCAACAACACAACAAAGGAGGGGTGGGATACATTAACAACAGCAACAACAACAAAGGAGGGTGGGATACATTAACAACAGCTACAACAACAAAGGAGGGGTTGGGATACATTAACAACAGCAACAACAACAAAGGAGGGGTGGGATACATCAACAACAGCAACAACAACAAAGGAGGGGTGGGATACATCAACAACAGCTACAACAACAAAGGAGGGGTGGGATACATTAACAACAGCTACAACAACAAAGGAGGGGTGGGATACATTAACAACAACAACAACAACAAAGGAAGGGGTGGGATACATTAACAACAACAACAACAACAACAAAGGGGGTGGGATACATTAACAACCAGCTACAACAACAAAGGAGGGGTGGGATACATTAACAACAGCTACAACAACAAAGGAGGGGTGGGAAACATAACAACAGCACAACAACAAAGGAGGGGTGGGATACATTAACAACAGCAACAACAACAAAGGAGGGGTGGGATACATTAACAACAGCAACAACAACAAAGGAGGGGTGGGATACATTAACAACAGCAACAACAACAAAGGAGGGGTGGGAACATTAACAACAGCAACAACAACAAAGGAGGGTGGGAACATTAACAACAACAACAAAGGAGGGGTGGGATACATTAACAACAGCAACAACAACAAAGGAGGGGTGGGATACATTAACAACAGCAACAACAACAAAGGAGGGGTGGGATACATTAACAACAGCTACAACAACAAAGGAGGGGTGGGATACATTAACAACAGCTACAACAACAAAGGAGGGGTGGGATACATCAACAACAGCTACAACAACAAAGGAGGGGTGGGATACATTAACAACAGCAACAACAACAAAGGAGGGGTGGGATACATCAACAGCAGCTGCAACAACAAAGGAGGGGTGGGATACATTAACAACAGCAACAACAAAGGAGGGGTGGGATACATTAACAACAGCAACAACAACAAAGGAGGGGTGGGATATTGGTAAGGGACAAAAGACCAGAACAGTTTTATAACTAAGAATACACATGACATGTTAAACTACCCTCGGCACTCTTCACTACCCCTTTCCATTACAGAGAGCGAGAGAGAGAGAGAGAGAGAGAGAGAGAGAGAGAGAGAGAGAGAGAGAGAGAGAGAGAGAGAGAGAGAACTAAAAAAAACTCAAACTCAAATAGTTTAATTGCAAAGGCCACCGACCTATCTGCAATGAGGTCAAGAACAAAAGCAGAACACACACGCGCCCGGCGCATATACTGAAAATTATGAAAGAAAATATTTGCATAACAAAATGTTCTTCCTGAAATTACTCTGGCATTGTTGTGTTAAGTGATAACAGTTCCTCTCTTCGTTTTAGTGGTTTGAAAATATACATAGCTACAGAGCGAGTTACAATTAGAGTTAGAGTTTTTGGAGTTTAGTGTATATCTTTGATGGGCATTCAAATCACTAACACCAAGTCGAAATCTCACGCACACTTTGCGAAATTTAGGAATTGTAAGAGAGAGAGAGAAAGAGAGAGAGAGAGAGAGAGAGAGAGAGAGACAGACAGACAGACAGACAGACAGACAGACAGACAGACAGACAGACAAAGGTGGAACGAAGACCAGGAGGAGGAGGAGAGCAGTGCAAGTGAAGCCAATGTCGCCGCCAGTGTGGGGGGGGGTAGGGGGGAGAGGGGGGAGGCGGGGAAGGGTGTGTGGTATCAGGGAAAGGGAAATCAATATCACTCCACTCCAAGACGGCCCTCAAATGAACCTTGACCCACCAACCCGCCCCCTCACTGACCATCCCCTCCCTTCTCCCCAACCACCCCTCCCTTCTCCCCAACCACCCCTCCCTGGTCTCCTAACTGTCAATAATCCGGGTGCTGCAGTCACAAGATCTTACTCTTCCTGATTTGTCTGTCTGCTTGCCTGTCTGTGTGTCTGTGTGTCTGCATTGATTGGAGTGAGTCTGCTTGCCTGTCTTCTTCCCATCTGGCCGTGTGTCTGTATTCACTGTCCAGCAAGGCCAGAAAGGGCAATGGACAATGCAGGAAAATGCCCTCCACAGAAGTCTCCGTTGGACTGAAAATGATATGGCTTCTCTGAGGATCTGCTTCCTCTACTCTGTATGATTCAGACCTTCCGCTCTTGTTTACAAATCCGATAAAATTGTGAAAATCCAATGACTGTCTGTGTCCACCCTGACTTAGGCGTACATGTTCTCTAAGTTACGTGACGTTTGAGGCTGTCAAAGAGCTTCAGCACGTTCAGTCTGTGCACTGCCCCATTTCTTGTTCACCATCTGAAGGTCCCTGTGTATTGTCTGGCGCCAATTCATGTTTGGCTGTCCCTTTCCCCTCTGACCCTGAGATGTTCCATAGGAGAGCTCAGTTGTCCAGTCTGTAGAATGGAAGTCTGGCTACATGTCCTAACCAACCAAGACCACGCTTGCATATGATGAGGACACAGGCTGTAGACTGGCTCCAGTTCTAACTTTCTCATTTGTGATGAAGTCGCTTCATCTGATGCTCACGTATTTTTCGTATGTATTCGCTGCCCACAGAGGACTCCAGCTCCTGCTACCGTGGCCCAGTTCAACAGGTGGCCCAAACACAGCAGGGCAGCAGTGTGGCATTCAGAGAGCGGCAGGGGAGGAAGGAGGCAGGCAGTGGGGGATCCATGGACCAGGGCTGCAGTCAAGCCTTCCTCTCGCCCTGTGCTCTATGTGGGTGTCTGACTGCCACTGCCACTGAGCACGCCTTTGTTGTCTGGCGCTGAGCTTTGTGGGTGTCTGACTGCCACTGCCACTGAACACGCCTTTGTTGTCTGGCGCTGAGCTTATTGATTCTGTCTCCTCTGAAACTAGCTACATCATTCTCTCTCTCTCTCTCTCTCTCTCTCTCTCTCTCTCTCTCTCTCTCTCTCTCTCTCTCTCAGCCTGTCTGTCTCTGTCTCTATATCTGTCTCTATCTCTGTCTCTCTCTCTCTCCCCCTCTCCCTGTGTTCATCTGTCTGTCAACGTCTTTCTTTGTGAGTCAACACTGTCTAATGCGAAGAAAACGCATGTGCATGCAAACGTATACAGAGAGAGAGAGAGAGAGAGAGAGAGAGAGAGAGAGAGAGAGAGAGAGAGGACAGACAGACAGACAGACAGACAGACAGACAGACAGACAGACAGAGACAAAGACAGACAGACAGAGAGACAGAGACAGAGACAGAAAGAGCGAGAGAGGGAGAAACAGATGGAGATGTAAGGGGAAATGAAATAAGACAAACGAGGATCTGTCAGAGAACATTTTCAACACCCTGCCTCTTCCATTTCCTCGTAAAGCCTGCAGTGTTAGGGCTTTTAATCCCCTCCCTCTCCCCCTCCCCCCCCCCACACACATGTAGCGAACAGAGAGAGAGAGAGAGAGAGAGAGAGAGAGAGAGAGAGAGAGAAGAAGAAGAAAGGAACAAGCGAGTGAACGGACGAACGGACGTTCAGTTTTCTTAGTTCTAGATGTTAGTGTAGCATGAATGATGTTTTCTTTACACAAAAAGCAACTGAAAAGCAAGTAAAAGAAAGAAACAACACAGACAACAAAAAAAAAGTCAATGCAGCACTCTATAGAAGTCAATGCAGCACTCATATAGAAGTCAATGCGGCACTCTATAGAAGTCAATGCAGCACAGCACTCTATAGAAGTCAATGCAGCACTCTATAGAAGTCAATGCAGCACTCTATAGAAGTCAATGCGGCACTCTATGCAGGTACATTAGCCAACAGACACCAACAACAGCAGCAACATCAAAGGAGGGGGTGGGGATGGAGGGGGGAGACAAGACCAGAACACTTATATAACTAAGAATTCGCAAGATGTTTTTCAAACCAACCTCGCTACTCCTCACCCCTCTTTTCCTCCCCTCAGTGCTCTACCTTTCCCTTCATCCTTGACCCCATTAGACAGAGAGAGAGAGACAGGGAGAGACAGAGAGGGAGAGAGAGGGGGAGAGACAGAGGAGGAGAGAGAAGAGAGAGAGAGAGGGAGAGAGAGATCTAGAGATCTAGAGAGAGCTAGAGAGAGAGAGAGAGGGGGGGGGAGAGAAAGAGGGAGAGAGAGAGATAGAGAGGGAGGGAGAGGGGGAGAGAGAGGCGGAGAGAGAGGGGGGCGGGGAGAGAGAGAGGGAGAGAGAATGAAAGAGAGAGATATGGTGAGAGAGAGAGAGAGAGAAAGAGAGGGGTGGAGGAGAGAGAGAGAGAGAGAGAGAGAGAGAGAGAGAGAGAGAGAGAGAGAGAGAGAGAAAGTTAGGGAAAGATACAGGCAGACAGACAGACAGACAAGCAGACAGAGAGACAGAAATATACTGAGAGAGACCAAGACAGAGAGACAGATGGATGGACAGACAGACAGAAAGACAGATAGACAGACAGACGGACGGATGTACAGACAGACAGACAGACAAAGAAGGAAAGAGGGCAAGGAAGACAGCAGTGTCAGCGCAGTCAATCTCACACCAGTGTGGGGGCTGGTTGTGTGTGTGGGGGGGGGGGGGGGGAGGGGTGTGGTGACAGGCGGCTGACAGGGAAATCAATATCACTCCACTCCAAGACGGCCCTCACAGTGAACCTTGACCCACCCACACCCTCACTGACCGTCCCCTCCCTCCCTCCCTTCTCCCCAACCATCCCTCCCTGGTCCCGTCTCAATAATCCTTGACCCATGAACCCACACCCTCACTGACCATCCCCTACCTCCCTCCCTTCTCCCCAACCACCACTCCCTGGTCCCCAGTCTGTCAATAATCCGGGTCCTGCAGTCACAATATCTTACTCTTCCTGATTTGTCTGTCTGCTTGCTTGTCTGTCTGTCTGTCTGTCTGTGCGTCTGCATTGATTGGAGTGTGTCTGCTTGCCTGTCTGTCTTCCCATCTGGCCGTGTGTCTGTATTCACTTTCCAGCAAGGCCAGTAGAGGCAATGGACTATGCAGGAAAATGCCCTCCACAAAAGTCTCAGCTGGACTGAAAATGACATGGCGTATGTGAGAATTGGCATCCACTCTGCCCTGTTGGATCACGACGCCTTGCTCTCGTCTATGAATTCGGTGAGATAGGGAAAATTCAATGACTGTTCATGTCCACTCTGACGTAGACCCACATGCTTCCACGTCGTGCGACGAATGAGATTGTCAAAGCTCTGCAGTGCGTTCCGTCAGTACGTTGTTCCATGGCCTGTTCTCCATCGGAAGGTTCCTGTCCATCGTCTGGCACCAGTTCATGTTTGGGTGTCCATTTCACCTCTACCCCTGAGCATTTCATTTAAGAACATTGGCAAGTCTGTTGGGTCTGGCTACATGTCCTAACCAGCTAAGACCATGCTTGCCTATGATGAGGACACTGGCTGTTTGGCTCTCTGATTCTCTCATTTGTGATAAAGTTGCTTCATCTAACGCCTAGGATTTTTCGTATGCATTTGCTGTCGAAATCGTAGAGTTTCTTTCCTTTGCTTGTTTTCCCGTGTCAAGTTTCAAAGCCGTACAAAACGGTGGTCAGTACACTGCTGCTGGAGAACCACATAACTGGCTTAAGTGAGAGTTTCTCACTTCTCCAGATCCTAGCAGACTGGCTGAATGTGGCGGAAGCTTTTCCCAACCTACAGCCAAGTTCTTTATCCATGTCTTCGTTGCTGTTGATGGAGCCCCCGAGATACTATGAAGTTGACACCACCTCCGCTTCGCTGTGGTTAATGTACACAATGATTGGCAATGGTGCGTCTTGGCTAGCATGTCCAGCGTCTTCTTGGCGCATTTGTTGTGGCCACTGCTAGCTGCTAATGTGCTGATCACACTGCCAAGGGACTGTGTTTCATGTCTGTTCTGGTAGTGAAGCAGTATTATCTGCAAAGGATTGTAATTCACGTGTGGGTTTTGCTAGTGCAGCACTGTTATCTGCTAAGGATTGATATTCACATGTGGTTTCTACTATTGCAGCACTGTTATCTGCAAAGGATTGATATTCACATGTGGTTTCTACTATTGCAGCACTGTTATCTGCTAAGGATTGATATTCACATGTGGTTTCTACTATTGCAGCACTGTTATCTGCAAAGGATTGATATTCACATGTGGTTTCTACTATTGCAGCACTGTTATCTGCAAAGGATTGATATTCACATGTGGTTTCTACTATTGCAGCAGTATTATCCGCAAAGGATTATATTCACATGTGGTTTCTACTATTGCAGCAGTATTATCTGCAAAGGATTGATATTCACATATGGTTTCTACTACTACAGCAGTATTATCTGCAAAGGATTGATATTCAAATGTGGTTTCTACTATTACAGCAGTACTATCAGCAAAGGATTGATATTCACATGTGGTTTCTACTATCGCAGCAGTATTATCTGCCAGGTCCAGATCAGGCAATATCTGTCCTTCCAGCCACTGCATCCCCTGCTCCTTTGTTGCCTTCCTGAGCACCCAGTCAGCCATCACTGCAAAGAAGATCGGCGACAGCAAACACCCATGGTAAACCCCATTGACAACCTGCAAACAGCCGCTGTATCCCCTGCTCCTTAACCCCACTGACAACCTCCAACCAGCCACTGTATCCCCTGCTCCTTTGTTGCCTTCCTGAGCACCCAGTCAGCCAACACCGCAAAGAAGATAGCAAACACCTACGGTAAACCCCATTGACAACCTCCAACCAGCCGCTGTATCCCCTGCTCCCCACTGACAACCTCCAACCAGCCGCTGTATCCCCTGCTCCCCACTGACAACCTCCAACCAGCCGCTGTATCCCCTGCTCCCCACTGACAACCTGCAGCCAGCCGCTGTATCCCCTGCTCCTTAACCCAACTGACAACCTCCAACCAGCCGCTGTATCCCCTGCTCCCCACTGACAACCTCCAACCAGCCACTGTATCCCCTGCTCCCCACAGACAACCTGCAGCCAGCCACTGTATCCCCTGCTCCTTAACCCACTGACAACCTGCAACCACCCGCTGTGTCCCCTGCTCCTTAACTCCACTGACAACCTCCAGCCAGCCGCTGTATCCCCTGCTCCTTAACCCACTGACAACCTCCAACCAGCCGCTGTATCCCCTGCTCTCCACTGACAACCTCCAACCAGCCGCTGTATCCCCTGCTCCCCACTGACAACCTCCAACCAGCCGCTGTATCCCCTGCTCCTTAACCCACTGACAACCTCCAACCAGCCGCTGTATCCCCTGCTCCTTAACCCCACTGACAACCTCCAACCAGCCGCTGTATCCCCTGCTCCTTAACCCCACTGACAACCTCCAACCAGCCGCTGTATCCTCTGCTCCTTAACCCCACTGACAACCTCCAACCAGCCGCTGTATCCCCTGCTCCTTAACCCACTGACAACCTCCAACCAGCCGCTGTATCCCCTGCTCCTTAACCCCACTGACAACCTCCAAAACACCAGCCGCTGTATCCTCTGCTCCTTAACCCACTGACAACCTCCAACCAGCCGCTGTATCCCCTGCTCCCCACTGACAACCTCCAACCAGCCGCTGTATCCCCTGCTCCCACTGACAACCTCCAACCAGCCGCTGTATCCCCTGCTCCCCACAGACAACCTCCAACCAGCCGCTGTATCCCCTGCTCCTTAACCCCATTGACAACCTCCAACCAGCTGCTGTATCCCCTGCTCCTTAACTCCACTGACAACCTCCAACCAGCTGCTGTATCCCTGCTCCCCACTGACAACCTCCAACCAGCCGCTGTGTCCCCTGCTCCTTAACCCACTGACAACCTGCAGCCAGCCGCTGTATCCCCTGCTCCCCACTGACAACCTCCAACCAGCCGCTGTATCCCCTGCTCCCCACTGACAACCTCCAACCAGCCACTGTATCCCCTGCTCCCCACTGACAACCTCCAACCAGCCGCTGTATCCCCTGCTCCTTAACCCACTGACAACCTCCAACCAGCCGCTGTATCCCCTGCTCCCCACAGACAACCTCCAACCAGCCGCTGTATCCCCTGCTCCTTAACCCACTGACAACCTCCAACCAGCCGCTGTATCCCCTGCTCCCCACTGACAACCTCCAACCAGCCACTGTATCCCCTGCTCCCCACTGACAACCTCCAACCAGCTGCTGTATCCCCTGCTCCCCACTGACAACCTCCAACCAGCCGCTGTATCCCCTGCTCCTTAACCCCACTGACAACCTGCAACCAGCCGCTGTATCCCCTGCTCCTTAACCCCACTGACAACCTGCAACCAGCCGTTGTATCCCCTGCTCCCCACTGACAACCTCCAACCAGCCACAGAATCCTCTGCTCCCCACTGACAACCTCCAACCAGCTGCTGTATCCCCTGCTCCCCACTGACAACCTGCAACCAGCCGCTGTATCCCCTGCTCCTTAACCCCATTGACAACCTCCAACCAGCCGCTGTATCCATCGTCAGTCCTTATGCAGCATTACAGACTGGTGTGAATTTGTTCGCTGGCTAAGATGACACCTACAATCCCCACAGACAATCTATACACCCTTCACATACAATCTGTACCGACAATCTGTAAATCAT
Source organism: Conus canariensis (assembly GCA_033310375.1). Lineage (NCBI taxonomy): Eukaryota > Metazoa > Mollusca > Gastropoda > Neogastropoda > Conidae > Conus > Conus canariensis. The sequence goes on along the minus strand of CM065717.1, from coordinate 101,808,001 downwards.
TCGCATAAAGTCTCCACAGACAATCCTTACAAACATCTATGAACAATCTACGGTCAATCAGTCTCTACAATCTGTACAAACCAGCTGTGCGACCTGTACAATGTCTACAGACAATCTGTACAGACGGTGTGTACCAAAATAGTCAATCAGCCAATCTGTGCAGCCAATGTACAGTCTTTTATACAGCCCTTTCCCCCACTGACGTCACAGCAGATATGTTTGGCGGAGTCATGGCTTCTCTTAAGAACTACCGTCGGCTGGCAACAAGAGATGGCGCCAGACAAACTACAACAAGGCGCAGAGAGAGGGGGGAGGGAGAAGAGAGAGAGAGAGAGAGAGAGAGAGAGAGAGAGAGAGAGAGAGAGAGAGTGAGAGAGAGAGAGAGAGAGTTGTAAACAACGAATAGCGAATGAAATGTACTGTCAATACAAAACACTGCACAAGTAAGTATGATTTTCTCTGTGCCTTTGTCAATACATTCTCGTTCCAGTTACTAAACAGGCTGCTTTCACAGAAAAACCACTGCTTTGAACAGGAGAGGGATGGAGGGAGGGAGGGATGGGGGCAAAGAAGCTAAGAACGGCGTGTTCTACTGTAGCAGATAATCAGACACAC
>CM065717.1:101792386-101802386 GCA_033310375.1 Conus canariensis | reverse complement strand
TCCCCTGCCCTGTTCCTTCATCCCATGCCTCTCGTACATTTTTCCATTTATCCCTGTCTATTTCCTACATTCCCATGTGTTCTGTCTGTCCAGTATTTCAACACCTATCCCTGTCTTTTTCCTACATTCCCATGTGTTCTGTCTGCTCAGTATTTCAACACCTATCCCTGTCTTTTTCCTACATTCCCATGTGTTCTGTCTGCCCAGTATTTCAACACCTATCCCTGTCTTTTTCCTACATTTCCATGTGTTCTGTCTGTCCAGTATTTCAACGCTATTCCCTGCCCTCTTCCTACATTCCCATGTGTTCTGTCTGCCCAGTATTTCAACACCTATCCCTGTCTTTTTCCTACATTTCCATGTGTTCTGTCTGCCCAGTATTTCAACGCTATTCCCTGCCCTCTTCCTACATTTCCATGTGTTCTGTCTGCCCAGTATTTCAACACCTATCCCTGTCTTTTTCCTACATTCCCATGTGTTCTGTCTGCCCAGTATTTCAACACCTATCCCTGTCTTTTTCCTACATTCCCATGTGTTCTGTCTGCTCAGTATTTCAACACCTATCCCTGTCTTTTTCCTACATTCCCATGTGTTCTGTCTGCTCAGTATTTCAACACCTATCCCTGTCTTTTTCCTACATTCCCATGTGTTCTGTCTGTCCAGTATTTCAACACCTATCCCTGTCTTTTTCCTACATTCCCATGTGTTCTGTCTGCCCAGTATTTCAACACCTATCCCTGTCTTTTTCCTACATTCCCATGTGTTCTGTCTGCCCAATATTTCAACGCTATTCCCTGCCCTCTTCCTACATTCCCATGTGTTCTGTCTGCCCAGTATTTCAACACCTATCCCTGCCCTCTTCCTACATTCCCATGTGTTCTGTCTGCCCAGTATTTCAACAGCTACCCCTGCCTTTTCCTACTTTTCACACCTGTCGTATATTTCTACATTCCCATTTTCCCTGCCTGCACAATATCTCCCCACCTTTCCTTAATTCCGTCATACTCTCTTGTCTTCCCTGTCTGCTACTTCCCCTTTCCCTACTAATTCCCTACATTTAAACTGTCCCACATTTCTTCACTTCTCCCTATCTATATTCACATTTTTCCTACCTGTCCAATATTTCTGCGCCTTACTCTATTTCCTACATTCCAACAGTCCTGCTTGCTCAATATTTCCCCACTGTTCCATACTTGTTTTCTCCTATATTTCCCTTGTCCTGTCTGTCCTGTCTTGTTTCACCTTTCCCTGCCTTTGAACCCCAAATCCTCCAATCCTATCTGTCCTACAGTTTTCTACCTGTCACCAGATTTTTCTTATATCCCACTGGTCCTTTATTTTCCAGTTTTTCCAGATGTTTTTCCCCTACATTCTGACTTGTTGTTCATGTCCTTTATTTTCCCTTTTCCTAGTTTTTAATAGATTGCCACTAATCCTCCCTATCTTACATTTATCCACCTTTCCCTACGTTTTCTCTAAACTTCCACTGGTCCTCCCTGCTCTATACTTTTCCACTTTCCCCTGCTTTCCCCACAACTTGCTCACATTGCCCTATCCGTCCAATGTTTCTCTCAACTTTTCCCACCTTTTCCTTAATCCCACTTGTCCGACCTTGCCCTACATGTTCTGCCTTTCTCTTTTATCTTTCCTATTCTCTCTTTTCATCTCTTATCTTTCTACTCGTGTCTTCTTCCTACTTTCTTTCACATCTTGTCTGACCTTCTTGCTCCTATCTCTTCGTATTGTATTCAAACATGTTGCATCCTGTCCTATCTCTTCGTATTGTATTCAAACATGTTACATCCTGTCCTATCTCTTCGTATTGTATCCAAACATGTTACATCCTGTCCTATCTCTTCGTATTGTATCCAAACATGTTACATCCTGTCCTATCTCTTCGTATTGTATTCAAACATGTTACATCCTGTCCTATCTCTTCGTATTGTATTCAAACATGTTACATCCTGTCCTATCTCTTCGTATTGTATTCAAACATGTTACATCCTGTCCTATCTCTTCGTATTGTATTCAAACATGTTACATCCTGTCCTATTATCTCTTCTTCGTATTGTATTCCAAACATGTTACATCCTGTCCTATCTCTTCGTATTGTATTCAAACATGTTACATCCTGTCCTATCTCTTCGTATTGTATTCAAACATGTTACATCCTGTCTATCTCTTCGTATTGTATCCAAACATGTTACATCCTGTCCTATCTCTTCGTATTGTATCCAAACATGTTACATCTTGCCCTACCTTTATCATTTCCCATACAGCCCTCCTTTCGCCACATTGCCCTATCATTTCCCATATAGCCCTCCTTTCCCCCACATTGCCTCTGTCATTTCCCATACAGCCCTCCTTTTCCCCACTTGCGCTATCATTTCCCATACAGCCCTCCTTTTCCCCAATTGCCCTGTCATTTCCCATATAGCCCTCCTTTCCCCACATTACCCTATCATTTCCCATACAGCCCTCCTTTTCCCCACATTGCCTATCATTTCCCATATAGCCCTCCTTTCCCCCATTGCCCTATCATTTCCCATACAGCCCTCCTTTTCCCCACATTGCCCTATCATTTCCCATACAGCCCTTCCTTTTCGCCACATTGCCCTATCATTTCCCTTATAGCCCTCCTTTTCCCCACATTGCCCTATCATGTCTTATCATTTCCCATACAGCTCTCCTTTTCCCCACATTGCCCTGTCGTTTCCCATACAGCCCTCCTTTTCCCACATTGCCCTATCATTTCCCATACAGCCCTCCTTTTCCCCACATTGCCCTTATCATTTCCCATACAGCCCTCCTTTTCCCCACATTGCCCTGTCATGTCTTACATTGCCATACAGCCCTCCTTTTCCCTACATTGCCCTATCATTTCCCATACAGCCCTCCTTTTCCCACATTACCCTATCATTTCCCATACAGCCCTCCTTTCCCCACATTGCCCTGTCATTTCCCATACAGCCCTCCTTTCCCCACATTGCCCTGTCATTTCCCATACAGCCCTCCTTTCCCCCACATTGCCCTGTCATGTCTTATCATTTCCCATACAGCCCTCCTTTCCCCACATTGCCTTATCATGTTCCATACATTTCCCATACAGCTATCATGTCCTTCATTTCCAATACAGCCCTCCTTTTCCCCACTTTGCCCTATCGTGTTCTATCATTTCCCATACAGCCCTCCTTTCCCCACATTGTCCTACCATGTCCTATCATTTCACAAACATCTATCATTTCCTATCATTTCCCATACAGCTATCATGTCCTAGCATTTCCCATACAGCTATCATGTCCTATCATTTCCCATACAGGCCTCCTTTTCCCCACATTGCCCAATGTTTTCCATGTCCTATCATTTCCCAAACACTATCATTTCCTATCATTTCCCATCAGCTATCATGTCCTAGTCATTTCCATACAGCTATCATGTCCTATCATTTCCCATACAGCCTCCTTTTCCCCACATTGCCCAATGTTTTCCTGTCATGTCCTATCATTTCCCATACAGCTATCATTTCCTATCATTTCCCATTCAGCTATCATGTCCTATCATTTCCCATACAGCTATCATGTCCTATCATTTCCCATACAGCCCTCCTTTTCCCCACATTGCCCAATGTTTTCCTGTCATGTCCTATCATTTCCCATACAGCTATCATTTCCTATCATTTCCCATACAGCTATCATGTCCTATCATTTCCCATACAGCTATCATGTCCTATCATTTCCCATACAGCCCTCCTTTTCCCCACATTGCCCGATGTTTTCCTGTCATGTCCTATCATTTCCCATACAGCTACAGCTTCACCAATACTGCCCAACCCTTTCCCTCAGGCTCCTGCTGTTTCCCAGAATGCCCTGCCTTTGTCCAACATGCCCTGCCTTTGTCCAGCATGCCCTGCCTTTGTCAAGCATGCCCTGCCTTTGTACAACATGCCCTGCCTTTGTCCAACTTGCCCTGCCTTTGTCCAACTTGCCCTACCTGTTATCAACGTGTCGTGCTCACATTTTCCTCTTTCGCCACCTACCATTTCCCATCTTGTCCTATAATACCATTTCCCATCTTGTCCTGTCTTCCACATACCATTTTACATCTTGTCCTGTCTTCCACACACCATTTTCCATCTTGTCCTGTCTTCCACATTCCATTTCCCATCTTGTCCTGTCTTCCACATTCCATTTCCCATCTTGTCCTGTCTTCCACCTACCATTTTCCATCTTGTCCTGTCTTCCACACACCATTTCCCATCTTGTCCTGTCTTCCACACACCATTTCCCATCTTCTCCTGTCTTCCACCTACCATTTTCCATCTTGTCCTGTCTTCCACACACCATTTCCCATCTTGTCCTGTCTTCCACATTCCATTTCCCATCTTCTCCTGTCTTCCACCTACCATTTTCCATCTTGTCCTGTCTTCCACACACCATTTCCCATCTTGTCCTGTCTTCCACACACCATTTCCCATCTTGTCTTGTCTTCCACACACCATTTCCTATCTTGTCCTGTCTTCCACACACCATTTTCCATCTTGTCCTGTCTTCCACCTGCCATTTTCCATCTTGTCCTGTCCTCCACACACCATTTCCTATCTTGTCCTGTCTTCCACACACCATTTCCCATCTTGTCCTGTCTTCCACCTACCATTTCCCATCTTGTCCTTCTTCCACACACCATTTCCCATCTTGTCCTTCTTCCACACACCATTTCCCATCTTGTCCTGTCTTCCACATACCATTTTACATCTTGTCCTGTCTTTCACATACTATTTTCCATCTTGTCCTGTCTTCCACATACCATTTCCCATCTTGTCCTGTCTTCCACCTACCATTTTCCATCTTGCCCTATCTTCCACACACCATTTCCCATCTTGTCCTGTCTTCCACACACCATTTCCCATCTTGTCCTGTCTTCCATGTCTTGCTCTACCTTTTCTTATCGCGTCTTAACGTTTGCTACCGTGTCCTACTTTTTCCAGTCTTGTCTTACCTTTTCCAGTCTTGCCCTAACCTTTTCCATCTTGCACTACCTTTTCCAAACCTTTAACCTTTTACACTTTTGCTCTATCTTTTCCACTCTGTCCTGTCTATTTTGCTCTATCTTTCCCACTCTGTCCTGTCTATTTTGTTCTATCTTTTCCCACTCTGTCCTGTCTATTTTGTTCTATCTTTTCCCACTCTGTCCTGTCTATTTTGCTCTATCTTTTCCCACTCTGTCCTGTCTATTTTGTTCTATCTTTTCCCACTCTGCCCTGTCTATTTTGTTCTATCTTTTCCCACTCTGCCCTGTCTATTTTGTTCTATCTTTTCCCACTCTGTCCTATCTATTTTGCTCTATCTTTTCCCACTCTGTCCTGTCTATTTTGTTCTATCTTTTCCCACTCTGTCCTGTCTATGTTGTTCTATCTTTTCCCACTCTGTCCTGTCTATTTTGTTCTATCTTTTCCCACTCTGACCTGTCTATTTTGTTCTATCTTTTCCCACTCTGTCCTGTCTATTTTGCTCTATCTTTTCCCACTCTGTCCTGTCTATTTTGTTCTATCTTTTCCCACTCTGTCCTGTCTATTTTGTTCTATCTTTTCCCACTCTGCCCTGTCTATTTTGTTCTATCTTTTCCACTCTGTCCTGTCTATTTTGCTCATCTTTCCCACTCTGTCCTGTCTATTTTGTTCTATCTTTTCCCACTCTGACCTGTCTATTTTGTTCTATCTTTTCCCACTCTGTCCTGTCTATTTTGCTCTATCTTTTCCCACTCTGTCCTGTCTATTTTGTTCTATCTTTTCCCACTCTGTCCTGTCTATTTTGCTCTATCTTTTCCCACTCTGTCCTGTCTATTTTGTTCTATCTTTTCCCACTCTGTCCTGTCTATTTTGCTCTATCTTTTCCCACTCTGTCCTGTCTATTTTGTTCTATCTTTTCCCACTCTGTCCTGTCTATTTTGTTCTATCTTTTCCCACTCTGCCCTGTCTATTTCCACCCCATTTTCCCCAACCTTTTCTATCTCCTCAGATAGTACTAAACTACCATCACCTATACAAGGACACATGCGCAATATACCATTTTGTTTAACTAAACATCGCTGTGGACTGTAGTTGGCCCTATCATCACGTGACATAGTACACTACACACCTAACATCAACCAGCCACATTGCTGTGGAATGCTTCTTGACGCTAGGAATAAGTGGCATAGTACAGTTGACACATCAACCACATCATAGTACAGTTGACACATCAACCACATCATAGTACAGTTGACACATCAACCACATCAATGACCTCCATGCAAGGTGTCGTCAGCTGGAGAAAGATCAGTTTGACTGATGTTCATGTACCTTCTTTTCCTCCTTACAGCTAGACACACTGGCAGAAACACAAACAGCAAAGCTAACAGACAGACAGACAGACACACAGACTCACACACAACCAAATAGACACACAGATAACAAAGTAACCCCCAAAAAACAAACAAACAAAGACCTACAATCAGACAGACAAACAAGCCAAGAAATAGATCGACAAATAACCAAGCACACTGGCAAACGGATAGACAGACGGACAACTAATGAGACAGACAGAGAGACAAAAAAACCCCACACAGACAGACAGGACAGACAGACAACCAACCAAGCCTACAGGCGGACAGGGTGGCAGTTACTAACACTATGCCCTGCGACACGTGTGGTAAACGGCAGTCCAACTGAATGAGCTCTGAACACAGTGTTATCCTGTGTGGCCAGAGGGTCATGGGTTCGAATCCCAGCCATGGCTCGTCCCAAGATGGGAAAAAAAAAGGGGCAGCAGAGGGACATCCGGAGTCATGAACCGGGTGTGGCCCAACCCCCCTAGAGTGTCAGGAGATAAGGGCCGAAACACTTGCTTGAAGGGGGCTTCTCTTCTGAGGACTCTCTGCTGCCACGCTCTCCACGAGTTTCTTTCTACTGATGCATGGGTAAACCATTGACTTCCGGAAATAGGCCGGAGGACGTCCGGGAAAGACCGGAGGACACTGGTAAAGACCAGAACCAAGGGCTCTGTGGGCTGGCTCCCCACTTTGCCTTAAACATGTGGCTACTAAAAATAAAAGGAAAAGATGCTCCCAGGATTCACCGAAAGGGGGAGAGAATGATGAATCCATCGGTGCTCAACCAATCATGACTGCAAATCCCAAACGGACTATGAACATGGACCAAATGGAATATCCATGTGTCTGTGGAAAGCGTTTCGCTACCACCCGTGGCATGAAGATCCACAGAACAAAGATGGGATGTGTGAAGACTCATCTGAATGAGCAGCAGCGCACTGCATCAGCAGATAAGACGTCGGAAGACCAAGGCCAGGATTTAAACCACAGTGCCAAGGACATCCACGCTGTTGGTTCGGATGAGGAATTTGCACAGGCCCTCGATGCCAGGCGCCTGAAACTCAACCTGCCACGAGCAAACGAAACTGAAGATTGGGAGAAACTGGATGCAAAAATCGTCCAAAGACTCGATGCACTGATAGGGAAAAGCACCCTGGAACACAAACTAGCCACATATGGGGACATTGTGTATGCCACATGTAGAGACGCCTATGGAGCAAAACTACCCAAAGAGAAAACACCTCCAAAGAAATCCAGACGCCAAGAAAAGATGGACAAGATCAGGGTCCAAAAGAAAAACCTCAAGATGCAAATGAAGACCGCACTGCCAGCTGAAAAACAAGGCTTGGAAAAACTGTGGAAAGACCTGAAAGAAAAACACAGTGCCCTCAGCAAAGCGGAATCTGCGAGGAAGAGGAAGAGCAAAAAGAAGAAGACACAAGAGCGCTTCTTCAGAGACCCCTTCCAGTTTGCCAGAACACTGTTTGAGCAGCCAAAATCTGGGACCCTAAGTGTGGACAAAGGAGTTCTTGAGCAGCATCTGAGGAAAACATACTCTGACCCACAGAGCAAAGCACCACTCGACATTCAAGGTCTGGTGTGGCCAACCAACCCTGAGGAACAGTTCAATGGCAAGCCTCCAACGTTGGCGGAAATCAAGAAGGTGGTCGACAAAGCCAGAGCCAAATCATCACTAGGGCCAAACGGAATACCTTACCAGCTTTACAAGAAATGTCCCAAGGTGCTGGAGTGGCTCCACAGGCTGCTGCGATCGGCTTGGAGAAACCAGAAGATCAGCGGCCAGTGGATGACGGCAGATGGTGTGTACATCCCCAAAGAGCAAAACTCAAGTGACATTAGCCAGTTCAGGCCAATATCACTACTGAACGTCGAAGGGAAAATCTTCTTCTCTGTCATGGCAGCAAGGCTGACCAAGTACCTGATGGAAAACAAGTACTTGGATGTGTCAGTCCAGAAAGGTGGCATCCCAGGCGTGGCGGGCTGTGTGGAACACGCCACAATGATCTGGGACGCAATCCAAAAAGCAAAAACAGAAAAGAGAGACCTGGACGTAGTGTGGCTTGATCTGGCAAACGCATATGGATCTGTGCCCCATGAGATGATACAGTTGGCTCTTGAGATGTACCATGTGCCAAAGAACATCCGCGACATGCTCAAGAAGTACTTCAATGGCTTCTCAATGCGGTTCTCTACCAAGGAGTACACAACAGACTGGATCAACTTGGAAGTGGGTATTGCAATGGGCTGTGCAATTTCCCCAATACTGTTCGTGCTGGCAATGGAACTCATCTTGAAAGCAGCAACAAACAACGCGAGACAAACAGACCTTGGCGATGGATACAAGATGCCTCCTCTCAAGGCCTTCATGGATGACACTACAGTGATTTCATCCAGAGAAGACGAGACACGTCATGTGCTGGAGAGGCTGGACGACATAGTTGCCTCATCCAGAATGAAGTTCAAGCCAAAGAAGTCACGGAGTCTCTCACTGAGGAAAGGAAAAGTGGCCGGATCTGTGGTCTTCAGTGTTGCCAACCAGGCCATTCCAACAGTCACAGAAGAACCAGTCAAGAGCCTTGGAAGATGGTATGATGATACGCTGAAAGACACACAAAGAGCAAAAGAAACCAAGCAGATGGCGGAGGAAGGCTTGGAGACCATTGACCAGTGTGGGCTCCCTGGCAAATACAAGGTCTGGTGTCTGCAGTTCATGCTGATACCAAAGCTGCTATGGCCTCTGATGATATACGACATCTGCACCAGCATAGTGGAGGCAATGGAAGCCAAAATCAACAAGTTCACAAGGAAATGGCTTGGTGTCCCACCCTGTCTGACTGACATAGCGCTGTACTGTCGCCAAGCAAAGCTGAAACTACCCCTGAAATCCATCCTGGAGGAATACAAAGCAGGGAAGATCAGACTTCAAAGCATGCTGGAGGACTCAGGAGACAAGGTGGTAGAAGCAATTAAGCCCCAGCTGAAGACAGGCAGAAAATGGAAAGTTCAAGAGGCGATGGATTCTGCAAAAGAAAGTCTCAAGATCAGAGAAATAACAGGACACACACAGACCAACAGACAGGGACTGGGGGTGACCAAAACTGAATGGTGGTCAAAGGCCAAAGGAAAAGCCAAAAGAGACATGATGATTCAGGAGATGAGAAAAGAAGAAGACCAAAAAAGACTCCAAAAAGCAGTCCAGCAGAGCCAGCAAGGGCAATGGACAACGTGGGAGAATGCACTCCAAAGAAGTCTCACTTGGAATGACATTTGGCACATGGCCCCTCTCAGGATCAGCTTCATTCTCAGATCTGCATATGACCTTCTGCCCTCAAATGCAAACCTGGTGAAGTGGGGGAAAACAGACGATCCTGCATGCCCCCTCTGCCATGAAAAACAAACAGTGGAGCATGTCCTAAGCTCATGTAAAGTAGCCCTGGCTCAAGGAAGGTACACATGGAGGCACAACCAAGTGCTCAAAGAAATTGTACAAGTAGTCTGGGCTAGTACCAACACCACAAAAGGGAAAATCAGGACTCCAAAAGCACCCGCAACATTCTTCACGGCAGGAGGCAGCAAATCATGGCCAAGAACAACAGTGCCACTCGAAACATGC
>CM065717.1:101772386-101787386 GCA_033310375.1 Conus canariensis | reverse complement strand
ACTCTTCCCTCACTGTCTTCCTTCACTCTTCCCTCACTGTCTTCCTTCACTCTTCCTCTGTTGTCTTTCTTCACTCTTCCCTCACTGTCTTCCTTCACTCTTCCTCTGTTATCTTCCTTCACTCTTCCTCACTGTCTTCCTTCACTCTTCCTCTGCTGTCTTCCTTCACTCTTCTTCCACTGTCTTCCTTACTTCTCTCATGTCTTCTTTCTTCCTCTATCGTCTTCCTTTAATTCTTTTTACGTTTCTTTTTACGTTATCGTTCTTCCCTGTTTCTGCACTGTCTTCCTCATCCAGTGCTTCCCTTCTCTTTTCTTCTCGCCTCTTCCTTCTTCGTTCTTCACTCTTTCTGCACTGTCTTCCTCATCCAGTGCTTTCCTTCTCTTTTCTTCTCGCCTCTTCCTTCTTCGTTCTTCACTCTTTCTGCACTGTCTTCCTCATCCAGTGCTTTCCTTCTCTTTTCCTCTCGCCTCTTCCTTTTCTGCCCAGTGGTCAGGGATTCCGTTCACCATGGCGTGTGATCTCCTTCATTACAAACGTCCATACCTTTCACCCATCCTGCCAAATCAGTGTGGGATTCTTTCCAGATCTGCTATTCGCTGCTTGTATTCAGCGCCTGCAGTGAGAACACCTGCTGGTCTTAACACCTGTCGACTTTAAAGAACTGTCTGTTTCAAACACCTGACTGCTCTGTTTCAAATACCTGACTGCCTCTATCACATGCCTACCTCTTCTAACACATGTCAGTCTCTAATACCCCCTTTTTTCAACATGCCACCCTAACCTGCCGCTAGGTGGAGCACTGACACATTCCTGGCTTCACCTATTCTTTGCCATGACCTCAAAGGTTTACCATCACATGGTACAGCTCAGCGAAAAACATCTGTCGCCTCATAACATCTCTCTACCTTTGCATCACCTAGTTCAGAACATTGAACCTCGTCTGCTCAGCGCCGAACAATTCCCAGCTGATCAACTGACAGTATCCGCCTCTGTATTAAAACCTCCCATAACCCTGGCGCCATGTCATTGTAATAAAACCTCCCATAACCCTGGCGCCATGTCATTGTATTAAAACCTCCCATAACCCTGGCGCCATGTCATCTTATCTTACATCTACCTTCACGAACAGATTAGTTGCACTTCACCTTTCTCACAATCTGTCTATATCTTAGTAGTCTGTGTAGTCCATTGCTCAACAGTCCCCCACACTTATAAGCACTTCAGTAAGACCACTGCTATCCACTGAGTCAGTTCATTGGCGAGCATAACCTAACCTGTTTATTTCAATCCTGCCAGCGCTAGGGAAAAAAGATCGATCAATCACGGTGAGTTTCATGAAGCCAGCATTCATTACAATAAAAGTCAGTCAACTGTTGATGAATATCCTTTGGCTACCCCTTGTAGGAACACTTGTCAAAGTTATGAACATCGCTCGGGAATTTGTTGTTCCTAATTGCGCCAGTGTCTACAACCTTCTAACGGTTAATGCTGCATACCTATTATTCAAAGAGCCCTTTTTCCCTCTACCCTGGAAAGCCTCGTTGAATTTGCACTTTTAGTAATGGCGAGCTATTTCCTTTTCCCAATTGTCAGATGTTGTCTATTGCAATATTCTATTAAATCTTTTATGATATTCAAAATGCGATGTAAGCAAGTATAGACAATTTCCATGAGCAGAATTGTGTTTTGTTCTACGACCCCACCAAAACACAGAATAGGCGATTACTACCTAATACTGACAAAACCTCTAAAGCCTGACAAAGCTAAACTGTTGAAATTGTGTGTGTGTGTGTGTGTGTGTGTGTGTGTGTGTGTGTGTGTGTGTGTGTGTGTGTGTGTGTGTGTGTCACACACTTCTACAGTGAACGTTGCAGAGGATGTGTCGTGTATCAATGAAAGATCACCTTCAAACGTGCCGAGACACTATGACGACAGACACTACGTCAGACTAATGGGTCACCACTGTGACGTCATAGCAACAGCAAGCGTGAGTGTCGTCATCCCTGACTGGATTCCCATGACGTGCAGCACACACAGACGTCAGACCACACACACGACGCCAAGACGACTGTGGGATAAGTGACGTGCCAGTAGCTGGCTGGTTGCTGTGCACAGGTAGTGACGATGTATCCGATCATGTGTGCAGGTCAAGCCGGTGTGTGTCACACACTGTACGTTACACTGCCCACAGAGAGTGTCGACACCTGCCACAGGTCAAGGCCGGTGTGTGTCACACACTGTACGTTACACTGCCCACAGAGAGTGTCGACACCTGCCACCGTCACCTGTTGCTGCCTCTCTCTGCTGTCTGCACACACACAGAACAACAATGGCCATCATCATTTCTCTCTTGTCTGTCTGTCTGTCTGTCTCTGTCTCTCTCTCTCTCTCTCTCTCTCTCTCTCTCTCTCTCTCTCTCTGTCTGTCTGTCTGTCTGTCTCTCTCTCTCTCTCTCTCTCTCTCTCTCTCTCTCTCTCTCTCCCACTCGTCCAGCTAATTTTTTGTTATTGTTTTCTTTTTCCAAATGTACTCAAGCACTGGTTGTTGCACTGAATTTTTTTTAAAAATATATGTTTCATGTTCGTTTCTTAGCACATACATAAATGATGTAACTTTTCTTTGCCCAGACGGCTGGATGCTAAAAAAAAGTTTTCATGCTTAGCACATTACCATTTCAAATTAAAATTCTCTCTCTCTCTCTCTCTCTCTCTCTCTCTCTCTCTCTCTCTCCTCTCTCTCTCTCTCTCTCTCTCCTCTCTCTCCACACTGAATAACACACAAAAGAACAAAACTTTTGACAACTGCAGTGATCCGTAAGTGACACGCGGAACCAGTGCATGGTATGTGTGCGTGTGTGCGTGAGACGAGCGGCCAACAGTAGAGACGTGTGTACCAAGAGTCAGGTCACAGCTGGTAATGCAGCCTCCTGAGTTTCTGGCAGCGGCAGCGAACTGTACACCGCAAGTACCTACTGCAGGACGTCTTGACTCTGGAGGGAAGAGAAGTTGACTTTTTCTTTTCTTTTTTTCCTAGTGTAAAAAAGACTTCGGGTTTCTCATCGCTTAGTCTAACCAGTATCATCTAGTTTTGTATTTCAGACATGTAGGTCTTAATGAGTGGACTACTAGATTGTTCTTGCGCTGGGTGTAAAGTGTAGCAACCGCCTCGCATCATCAGCAAAAGATTAACTGGTCACCGCATGAGAGTTAATCAAGGATGATAGTGGTTTTGTGTGAAGAACAAAAAGGATATGACTAAGAACCGAATCCAGAGAAACACCAAAAGAAACACATGGAAGGTGAAACTGAAAATTGCCTATGGCAACGGTTTGGGGTTCTATGAGAGAGGAATGAATTAAAGTACGACAGTGCAATGCGGGAAATACAATACAGAGACTCGAGACTTCGTCCAAATGTCATGACCGATGATGTCAAACGCTGCAGACACATCAAGCACAGGAAGGGCAGACACACTTCGTTTCTCAAGTGCTCGCAGAACATCAACAACACTCAAGTGCTCGCAGAACATCAACAACACTCAAGTGCTCGCAGAACATCAACAACACTCAAGTGCTCGCAGAACATCAACCAAAAAAAAAACAAAAAAAAGGTTTCGGTTCTGTGAGTAGCCTCGAGAGAAGTTGCTACAAAACTATATTTTCTCAAAAAATGGGATACTACTACTACTTCTACTACTACTACTACTACTACCACTACTGCTGCTGCTGCTGCTGCTGCTGCTGCTGCTGCTGCTACTACTGCTACTACTACTACTACTACTTGCTGCTGCTGCTGCTGCTACTACTACTACCACTACTACTACTACTACTGCTGCTGCTGCTGCTGCTTCTGCTGCCCCTACTGCTACTACTTTTACAATTGCTGCTGGTGCTATCACTGCTGCTGCTGTTGTTTCTGTTGTCAGCAGCAGCAGCAGCAGCAGCAGCAGCATAGTAGTAGTAGTAGTAGTAGTAGTAGTAGTAGTAGTAGTAGTAGTAAAATGCAGCCGGGCTGTTGCTGCTACATCAGTCCCGCAGCCTCATGGCTGTTTGAGCATACGTCTGTCAGATATTCACCATGTTCAAGGCACGGCACTATGGTAGGCCCATCTTTTTCCTTCGACCGCCTTAACATTTCCTGACCTGAATCAGGGACCCATTGACTGCTGAGTGGACAGAGATGGGTTTCAAGCTGTAAATCAGGGACCCATTGACTGCTGAGTGGATAGAGATGGGTTTCAAGCTGTGAATCAGGGACCCATTGACTGCTGAGTGGATAGAGATGGGTTTCAAGCAGTGAATCAGGGACCCATTGCCTGCTTAGTGGACAGAAATGGGTTTCAAGCTGTGAATCAGGGACCCACTGACTGCTGAGTGGATAGAGATGGGTTTCAAGCTGTGAATCAGGGACCCACTGACTGCTGAGTGGACAGAAATGGGTTTCAAGCTGTAAATCAGGGACCCACTGACTGCTGAGTGGATAGAGATGGGTTTCAAGCTGTGAATCAGGGACCCATTGACTGCTGAGTAGACAGAGATGAGTTTCAATCTGTCAATCAGGGACCCATTGACTGCTGAGTGGACAGAGATGGGTTTCAATCTGTCAATCAGGGACCCATTGACTGCTGAGTGGACAGAGATGGGTTTCAAGCTGTGAATCAGGGACCCATGGACTGCTGAGTGGATAGAGATGGGTTTCAACCTGTACAAATCAGACCCCATAAATGCTTCGAATTCACAACCGTCAGTTCCACAGGCGAACGCTCTACTGGTTTGAGTGCAGGCTGCATGCTAAAAGTACAATGATTATTTTGTCAAGGGCCTGTGGATGGTGCACACACAGTGCCAGTGTGTCAGGTGGCTGTCTTTAGCTCACAGCCCTTTCCCAAGTGTCGGCATTCTGCGGAGGTCATACCAAGTCCTCATTTTGTGCACGTGCATCTCATCACGTCTCTAATTTCTACCCTCCCCCCCCCTCCCGACCTCCTTTCCCCCTTCAATCTCTCTCTTCCTCACACCCCATTCCCTTCTGTGTGTGAATGTGGTGTGTGTGTGTGTGTGTGTGTGTGTGTGTGTGTGTGTGTGTGTGTGTGTGTGAGAGAGAGAGAGAGAGAGAGAGAGAGAGTGTGTGTGTGTGTGTGCGTGTGTATGTGTCTATGCGTGTGTGTGTGTGTGTGTGTGTGTGTGTGTGTGTGTGTGTGTGTGTGTGGAGAGAGCGTATGTGCGTGCGTGCGTGCGTGCGTATGTGTGTGTGTGCGTTAGTGTGTGTGTGTGTGTGTGTGTGTGTGTGTGTGTGTGTGTGTGTGTGTGTGTGTGTGTTTAAAACTAATTGCTGTTGTTCTTGTTTCACGCTGTCTGTTTATGGCTGCATTGATTTCACTTCCAACAGCTGCACCCAGCCTCTACCCCAGCCTCTACCCAAGCTTACTACAGAAAATCACCCAGCCTCTACCCCAGCTTACTGCAGAAAATCACCCAGCCTCTACCCAGCTTACTGCAGAAAATCACCCAGCCTCTACCCCAGCTTACTGCAGAAAATCACCCAGCCTCTACCCTTACTGCAGAAAATCACCCAGCCTCTACCCCAGCTTACTGCAGAAAATCATCCAGCATCTACCCCAGCTTACTGCAGAAAATCATCCAGCATCTACCCCAGCTTACTGCAGAAAATCAAAGTCATCCGTCAACAGCACCCAGCCTCTATCCAAGCTTTCTGCAGAAAATCACCCAGCCTCTACCCCAGCTTACTGCAGAAAATCACCCAGCCTCTACCCTTACTGCAGAAAATCACCCAGCCTCTACCCCAGCTTACAGCAGAAAATCACCCAGCCTCTACCCTTACTGCAGAAAATCACACAGCCTCTACCCCAGCTTACAGCAGAAAATCACCCAGCCTCTACCCCAGCTTACTGCAGAAAATCACCAAGCCTCTACCCCAGCTTACTGCAGAAAACCACCCAGCCTCTACCCCAGCTTACTGCAGAAAATCACCAAGCCTCTACCCCAGCTTACTGCAGAAAACCACCCAGCCTCTACCCTTACTGCAGAAAACCACCCAGCCTCTACCCAAGCTTACTGCAGAAAACCACCCAGCTTCTACCCCAGCTTACTGCAGAAAACCACCCAGCCTCTACCCCAGCTTACTGCAGAAAATCACCCAGCATCTACCCCAGCTTACTGCAGAAAACCACCCAGCCTCTACCCCAGCTTACTGCAGAAAATCACCCAGCATCTACCCCAGCTTACTGCAGAAAATCACCCAGCCTCTACCCCAGCTTACTGCAGAAAATCACCCAGCATCTACCCCAGCTACTGCAGAAAATCACCCAGCATCTACCCCAGCTTACTGCAGAAAACCACCCAGCCTCTACCCACGCTTAATGCAGACAATCAAAGTCATCCGTCAACACGAAGATTGAACATCGCCATGAAAGCGCAAAGTTTGAACACTGTCTTAAACGCGGTATTTTCATTGACTGCTTTAAATTTGACTTGCACAGCGGTGATACCGCCCCCCCCCCCCCCCCCCCCCCCACACACACACACACCTTTATTATTGCATATAATGCTTTTCATTGTGTAAATTAGGATCGTGAAATAGATCTTCAGCCATGAAACAGGTCTCTTAATGCACCACACATCACAACAGTCAGTATTTATACAACAGTCTGTGAATATCATAACACATCTATGAACGTCACAACACGTCAGTGAACATCATAGCCAACACATTTATGAACATTGCAGCACATTTATGAACATTATAGAAAATTTATTAGCATCGCAACATGTGTAGGTTAACCGTGCTTCTGTCACTGAAACAATGACTTAGCAAAGATAAAAAGGAATAAAAAATAAAATGGGGGCGCAGAGAAGGAGGAGGGGTTAGGGGCGGGGAGGGGAGGGAAAAGAACATGGGAATGGAAGAAGGCATCGGAATGTCAATATTCATTCCTTACCTAGCAGCAGACGGTGACAGTGAAAGTCTGCCTTGAACTCAAGCAGTTTATATTGTCTGTCCACAGTGAACTCTAACAATTTATATTGTCTGTCCACAGTGAACTCCAACAATTTATATTGTCTGTCCACAGTGAACTCCAACAATTTATATTGTCTGTCCACAGTGAACTCCAACAATTTACATTGTCTGTCCACAGTCAGCTTTCGTCCGCTGATTGGGACTCCTCAGTCTTTTCTGGCTGATTGTGTTGGTCGTTCCTTGGCATCAAATGGGGAGATATACCACCAGTAATTCAATATTCCTACCACCAAGGGCTCCAGTTGGAATAGAAGTATAATCAAACGACAAACAAACGGATTTTTAACCTGCATGCCCTTTGCAAAAAGCATCTGAAACACCATAGGGAGTTTTACAGCGTTTTCATGGACCTCAAAGCGGCATTTGACAACATCTTGCTGGAGGCGCTATGGGCCATGATGAAGAGATGTAACATCGGACGTCCAGCGACTGTACCCTAAAGCGACCAATGCAGTGCTCACACAGGACGTTACTGGAGAATGGCTCCATATTTCAGTTGGAGTTTGTCAGAGCTGTCTTCTGTTTCCCACACTTTTCAACATATTCCTGGAATGCTTCCTGAATGCTGCACTTGAAGAGGATTGGAAGAGGAACTATCACGGACCTTCGCTTTGCAGAAGACATCGATGGCCTGACAGGCAGTGAATGAGAACTCGCCATGCGCTTGTAAACAGCCTGGGTGAAACATCGGCAAGGCGTGAAAATCAGTACGAAAAGACCCAGTTGATGGCCAGCCATAACATCACCACCAAAACGGATGTAATTGTCCATGGACAGATGCTAGAAACTGTTCAACGGTTAACTGTCTGGGGTCTATTACAATACCTCAGCACCTTCTAGTGTCACACATGTTCAAGATGTTGCTTATGATTATGGCCTGGGTTTCCACCGGCTTATTCTTAAGACCTCTGTCGCTGTTTCAGTCACCGTTTCGTTGATATTGTTTGTGAAGGCACTCAGCACAGTAGGGAGGGGGGAGGGGGGGGGAAGATTCCCTCCTATGGCCGCTTGGAACCGTTCAGCGATGTCAGGGTCTTTCAGCTTGTCAAGACTGAATTTGACTTGGCCATTTTTTTCAGTCTCTTGTTGTTCTTCAAATGGTCACTGATAATCACAAGGTCATGGTCACTAATAAGGTCAGCCCCTGGATTTCTTCTCTTTTTTTTTCCTGCTGATGCAAGACACACTCCGGTTCTTCCCCAGACTACAGTCCACCTGTCTGTGAAGCTGGCCGTCTCAGGAGCATCATGCCCATCGTCACGATGCTTCATGCTCATCCAGACTGCTGGTTAGAACCAGGTCATTATCACTGGAAATTGTGGTGGCCGTGATGTTAGTGGTTTCATTACAGAAGGAGCTGTATACATTTCTTGAGTCTTGTTAGGTGTCTATGGCCAGTCTTGGCATTCCAGACACTCTACACGGTGAGCGTTTCTTTTTTGGCAAACGTGTTGATTACCGGTTGAGGCTGATTGTTACAGTCTTCAATGCAGACGTCATCAGGTGCGTTAGGAACGCTATATTGGGAGGCAACTCTTTCTCAAGCAGGTTCATGACCTTCCCCCTGTGAGCAGTACCATTTAACAACACGGCAGTGCACATTTTTGGTCCCGGATTAGTCAGACTTTAAACTGTGCCACTACTACTTTAGACTGCTTCTCAACTGTTCAGATACTATGCCATACCTATGTACAGACTGTTCCGTAACTGTGCACATACTGCGCCATACCTGTGTACAGACTGTTCCATAACTGTGTACATACTGCACCATACCTATGTACAGATTGTTCCATAACTGTGTGTATACTGTGCCATACCTGTGTAGAGACTGTTCAGTAACTGTATACCATACATGTGTACAGATTGTTCCATAACTGTATACATACTGCACCATACCTGTGTACAGATTGTTCCATAACTGTATACATACTGCGCCATACCTGAGTGCAGACTGTTCCTTAACTATATACATACTGCACAATACCTGTGTACAGATTGTTCCATAACTGTATACATACTGCGCCATACCTGTGTACAGACTGTTTCGTAACTTTATACATACTGCGCCATACAAGTGTACAGATTATTCCTTAACTGTATACATACTGCGCCATACCTGTGTACAGACTGTTTCATAACTATATACATACTGCGCCATACCTATGTACAAACTGTTCCATAACTGTATACATACTGCGCCATACCTGTGTACAGACTGTTCCGTAACTGTATACATACTGCGCCATACCTGTGTAGAGAATGTTCCATAACTGTACACATACTGCGCCATACCTATGTCCACACTGTTTCATAACTCTATACATAGTGCGCCATACCTATGTGCAGACTGTTCCTTAACTGTATACATACAGCCCCATACCTATGTACAAACTGTTTCATAACTGTATATGCACTGCGCCAATACCTATGTACAGACTGCGCCATAACTGTATATGTACTGCGCCGTACCTATGTACAGACTGTTCCATAACTGCATATATACTGCGCCGTACCTATATACATACTGCGCCATAACTGTATATATACTGCGCCGTACATATGTGCAGATTGTTCCATAACTGTATACATATTGCGCCATAACTATGTACAGACGGTTCCATAACTGTATACAATATATAACGCCATACCTATGTACAGACTGTTCCATAACTATATACAATATTCAGCGCGATACCTACGTACAGACTTGTATACAGCGCCATACCTATGTACAGACTGTTCCATAACTGTATGTTAGATACAGCGCCATACCTATGTACAGGCTGCTCCATAACTGTGTGTTACATACAGCGCCATACCTATGTACAGACTGTTCCATAACTGTATACAATATACAGCGCCATACATATATACAGACTGCTCCATAACTGTATGTTACATACAGCACCATACCTATGTACAGACTGTTCCATAGCTGTATACAATATACAGCGCCATACCTATGTACAGACCGCTCCATAACTGTATGTTACATACAGCGCCATACTTATATACAGACTGTTCCACAACTGTATGTTACATACAGCGCCATATCTATGTACAGACTGTTCCATAACTGTATACAACATACAGCGCCATACCTGTGTACAGACTGCTCCATAACTGTATGTTACATGCAGCGCCATATCTATGTACAGACTGTTCCATAACTGTATACAACATACAGCGCTATATCTAGGTACAGACTGTTCCATAACTGTATACAATATACAGCGCCATACCTATGTACACACTGCTCCATAACTGTAAGTTACATACAGCGCCATACCTGTGTACAGACTGCTCCATAACTGTATGTTACATACAGCGCCATCCCTATGTACAGACTGCTCCATAACTGTATGTTATATACAGCGCCATATCTATGAACAGATTGTTCCATAACTGTATACAATATACAGCGCCATACCTATGTACAGACTGCTTCATAACTGTATGTTACATACAGCGCCATATCTATGTACAGACTGTTCCATAACTGTATGTTACATACAGCGCCATACCTATGTACAGACTGCTCCATAACTGTATGTTACATGCAGTACCATATCTATGTACAGACTGTTCCATAACTGTGTACAATATACAGCGCCATATCTATGTACAGACTGTTCCATAACTATATGTTACATGCAGAGTCATATCTATGTACAGACTGTTCCATAACTGTATGTTACATGCAGCGCAATACCTATGTACAGACTGTTCCATAACTGTATGTTACATACAGCGCCATACCTATGTACAGACTGTTCCATAACTGTATACAATATACAGCGCCATACCTATGCACAGACTGCTCCATAACTGTATGTTACATACAGCGCCATACCTATGTACAGACTGCTCTATAACTGCATGTTACATACAGCGCCATATCTATGTACAGACTGTTCCATAACTGTATACAACATACAGCGCCATACCTGTGTACAGACTGCTGCATAACTGTGTACAATATACAGCGCCATACCTATGTACAGACTGCTCCATAACTGTAGGTTACATACAGCGCCATATCTAGGTACAGACTGTTCCATAACTGTATGCTACATACAGGCCATACCTGTGTACAGACTGTTCCATAACTGTATGTTACATACAGCGTCATACCTATGTACAGACTTGTATACAGCGCCATACCTATGTACAGACGGTTCCATAACTGTATGTTACATACAGCGCCATATCTATGTACAGACTGTTCCATAACTGTATACAATATACAGCGCCATACCTATGTACAGACTTGTATACAGCGCCATACCTATGTACAGACTGTTCCATAACTGTATGTTACATACAGTGCCATACCTATGTACAGACTGTTCCATAACTGCATACATACTGCGCCACTTAACTATGTAAAAGACTGGTTCCATTAAAACTGTATACATACAGCGTCATACTTATGTACAGACTGTTCCATAACTGTGTACGACATACAGCGCCATACCTATGTACAGACTGTTCCATACATACCGCGCCATACCTGTGTGCATATTGTTCGATAACTGTATACATGCTGCGCCATTCCTATGTACACACTGTTTTATACCTGCATACATACTGCACCATAGACAGTTCCATAACTG
Source organism: Conus canariensis (assembly GCA_033310375.1). Taxonomy (NCBI): domain Eukaryota; kingdom Metazoa; phylum Mollusca; class Gastropoda; order Neogastropoda; family Conidae; genus Conus; species Conus canariensis. Next base: position 101,775,730 of record CM065717.1, on the reverse strand, counting down.
CACTCATACTGTGCAATACATATACACAGGCTGTTCGATAACTGTATATATACAGCGCCATACCTATGTACAGACTGTTCCATAAATGTGTACATACAGCGCCATACTTATGTTCAAACAGCTCCATAATGATGTAAAGATTTCACCGCGACTTGACATGCAGTGTGCCATAACTACGTACACATATTTCTATCACCATGGGTGGTCGGCTGCGTCAGTCTGGAATTTCAGCCACTCCATCATGACATACAGACATGTCCGGATAAACAATATTGATGAACACACTCAGCCCCGCTATGGTCTCCGTGGTCGGCTAGGCGACAAACAACAAGACTTTACACATGCAGACTGCTCCATGGCTGTCTGTAAACTGCTCATGGCTGTCTGTAGACTGTTCCATGGCTGTCTGTAGACTGTTCCATGCGTCTGTAACTGCTCCATGGCTGTCTGTAGACTGTCCATCTTGCGCTGTCTACACTCCACACAGTGAGCAACAGAACTGCTCCATGGCTGTCTGTAGACTGCTCCATGGCTGTCTGTAGACTGTCCATCTTCGCGCTGTCTACACTCCACACAGTGAGCAGACAGAACTGCTCCATGGCTGTCTGTAGACTGCTCCATGGCTGTCTGTAGACTGTCCATCTTCGCGCTGTCTACACTCCACACAGTGAGCAGACAGAACTGCTCCATGGCTGTCTGTAGACTGCTCCATGGCTGTCTGTAGACTGTCCATCTTCGCGCTGTCTACACTCCACACAGTGAGCAGACAGAACTGCTCCATGGCTGTCTGTAGACTGCTCCATGGCTGTCTGTAGACTGTCCATCTTCGCGCTGTCTACACTCCACACAGTGAGCAGACAGAACTGCTCCGTGGCTGTCTGTAGACTGCTCCATGGCTGTCTGTGGACTGCCAATCTTCCCGTTGTCTACATGAACATTAACAGTGAGCAGACAGAACTGCTCCGTGGCTGTCTGTAGACTGCTCCATGGCTGTCTGTGGACTGCCAATCTTCCCGTTGTCTACATGAACATTAACAGTGAGCAGACATAACTACTCCTGGCTGTCTGTAGACTGCTCCATGGCTGTCTGTAGACCGCTCCATGGCTGTCTGTAGACCGCTCCATGGCTGTCTGTAGACGGCTCATCTTCCCGCTGTCTACACTGCACGTTACCAGTGAGCAGACAGACCAAACGTCGCTGCTATCACTACGTGCTGATTGATCGGTACTTCAAGTGAAGCGACTGTCTTTTGATTAGACTCCTAGACGCCTGATAGGGAGATACAGCGTGTCCAAACTCCAATTAGTTCGTGCTGCTGGGAAGGGAGGGAGACAGAAAGAGGGGAGGGGGAGGTGGTTGTCAGTGTCGTGTTCCTCATTACCACGGCTCGCTGCCGAGAAAAAAAAAATCACAAGAATTTTAACTTTTTTTTTTTCAAGTTCGTAAAAAATGTGACACGGATCGGCCCACTGTGATGTCATGTCAGACGTGGCGGAGCCTACGTAGACTTGTGCACATCATGACAACAGCAGCAATAACAACAACAACCCCAACGACAGCAACAACAACAACCCCAACGACAGCAACAACAACCCCAACGACAGCAACAACAACCCCAACGACAGCAACAACAACAACCCCAACGACAGCAACGACAACCCCAACGACAGCAACAACAACCCTAACGACAGCAACAACAACCCCAACGACAGCAGCAACAACAACCCCAACGACAGCAACAACAACCCCAACGACAGCAACAACAACCCCAACGACAGCAACAACAACAACCCCAACGACAGCAACAACAACAACCCCAAGGACAGCAACAACAACAACCCCAACGACAGCAACAACAACAACCCCAACGACAGCAACAACAACAACCCCAACGACAGCAACAACAACAACCCCAACGACAGCAACAACAACAACCCAACGACAGCAACAACAATCCCAATGAAACAACCAAAGCTCCATTCATTCTGAAACTAATATGATCGGAAAGCTTTCCACAATAGGTTAAATAACGAAAAGTTCATTCATTTGAAACATACAAAAACAACCTTACACTTCATAACTGAAAGTTCATTCATTGAAACATACAAACAACCTACTACGTTCATGGGAACTCCAACGAACTTTGACAACACAATTGCTAGACAAATTTTTATCAGCATGTATAACCAACAGAGAAACTGTGCATATAATCTCTGTCTCTGTCTCTCTCTCCCTCTTACACCAGCCCTGATGTGGCCCTTTGCGGTCGGCTGGGCTATAAGCAACATTATCTTATCTTATCTCCCTCTTACACACACACAACACACACACACACACACACACACACACACACAACACACAAAGCCACAACACACACACACACACACACACACACACACACACACAGACAGGCAGGCAGGCAGGCAGACAGACAGGCAGGCAGGCAAGCAAGCAGATCGACAGACAAATGCACAGAGAGAGAGAGAGAGAGAGAGAGAGAGAGGAGAGAGAGAGACAGACAGACAGACAGACAGACAGACAGACAGACAGACAGCTCTAGTTTTATTCAACTGTAAGCATCCAGCGCACACACAGGTACTGCATAAAACTACATTCAGACACACACAGATGTATCACAAAGCAAATATCATTCACACTCACAGAGTTTACATAGTACAGATGATTCACATACAGTTTACACAATGCAAGTCATTCAAAGACAGTTTGAAAACGACATTCAGACACAGTTTACAAACTACAGACATTCAAACTAGACACAAATACAGTTCAAAGATTACAGATATTTCACACACTAACATACACATCGTTTCCAAAGTACAGACATACAGAGATACAGTATAAATACTACAGACATCACACACTCACATAGCTAGCGCTCACAAAGTACGGAATTTCACACGCCAATATTGGCGAAGAAACAAACCACACATGGGTCACTCCACTGCGCCACACGTAACTTCTCTCCTCATCACTCTTCTCCACATGACTGCTCTCCACTCAACCATGTCACTGCACCTAACCAACGTCCATCAGCACAATAGCAGGGTCAGGGTTAGGGTTAGCCTAACTGGCCAGCACCTAACCAACGTCCATCAGCACAATAGTAGGGTCAGGGTTAGGGTTAGCCTAACTGGCCTGCACCTAACCAACGTCCATCAGCACAAGCGCCCAGCACTGATTCCCACCCACAGACTTGCACGTTTGAATGTCGATGTTCCCACCCCCACTGACCTCTCTCCACCAACACCATCCTCATCCCCATGTCTGGCACCCGGACACCGACTTACCGCTGTCTTCAGCACTGCACGGCGAGGTCACACCC